>BGNK01001615.1:410-123757 GCA_003297005.1 Symbiodinium sp. clade A Y106 | reverse complement strand
TTCTAGCAGAGTACTGACTACAGCCGTGCGCCTGTAGGAAAAGGAGACTCCTGTGTGTCTGTGTTCCTGTACGCCTTGCGAGGGGATACACGCCCAGGTTACATCTCAGAGGGGGGGGGCCGCGGAGCGCGTGACCATATATGCCTTAAAGCTCGTACATGTGGCACGCTCCATAGGAGGTTGCAGAAACAGCAATCTCAGCAGTAAGACTGCAGTACGTTGCGTTGGTTGTGCGTGCGAAAAAGCCACTCAATTCGATCGTTTACCATGGACCCTCAGCCTCCCTTAGCCACCTTTTCGGAAAACCTTAGAGCCGTGGTAAGCTCGGACAGGAAAGAAAACGATAGATTTCAGGGTGTGATCAGTGAGATGAACTGTGATCGCATTGTGTGGACTGAGTACCACACGACATGAAGAAGAACAAGTGAGATCCTTGCGAGACCTTGGATAATGCTCTTGATGCTCCATTCCATCCTCGCAAGACCTTGGATAATGCTCTTGATGCTCCATTCCATCAGTGGGTAGCTTGTCGCTCCTTATTGGTCGGATGTACATAGCTTCTTGAGCTGTGATGAATATTCGCACAACAGTGATACCACTGTGATCCTTGACAACCGTGATCTTGATCTTATGTGGGTCCACACGCCATTTTGGCGTCAATCTTGTGAAACATATGCGACCCGATGCAGATGGCTGTGGAGCAGCCTGAAACTTCTGGAAGGTGTTGACCTTCTGATGGTAACTAGGCCACAATCCTTGTGAGAAGTGGGCATCATAAGGATTAACCACATCTTGATGGGGCGACTACTGTCGCATGCGAGCCCACTTGAATGCCTCCGCTTGGTATGTCAAGCATTTTGTCATCGGCTGTCCGGATCTTTGATACGTGGTGTATACTCGTTGTTTGCAAAACGCTAACCTGTAGCTATTTAGGTCCACTACTGTGTGCAACATACGCATACTGTTGTTGATGCAAATACGAGTGCTCAGATGCAACACGCATTTGGGCGATTTGGGCGGGGTGATCAACATTTGTTTCGTACTCGTTCCCGTAGTTTGTCTACACAATTTGTAGCTTTTGGACTGAGCATGGAATAACAATGTGATTCGACTACGACTTACAGGCTCAGAGTTTGCCAGGAAAAAAGTGTTTTCAGGAGAACGTCGCTTTTGCCCGCCCGCCCAACCCTGGCAGAAGGTGAGTGATGCCTTCAGGTGTGGATGATGCGGAGAGTCCGCTTCTTGTAGCCTTCTGCCATCCTTTCGAGTTACCCCCGTATCCGGAACCGAGCAGCGCGAGGGAGAGAGTGAAAAGTGATCGCCTACGTTAGGTTCGGTCTCCTTCAATAGCAACATCGCTACAGATCCAGCACGGTTAGAAATTGAAAACGTTCTGGAAAGATAGAACAATGCTTGCTGCTAGCTTTAGCCTATCTAGAACTTATGCCGCAAATCTTCTGAATTGTTAATCGCGGACTCTTGAAGTCCAAAGCTCGTGCGACAGCGAAATTACGTATCCCTCGCGAAAACCACGTCATCATGTAAAACTGGTGCGATCACGACAACGTCTCTCGAACTACCGCATCGTCATGGACGTCTTGAGGCCAAAATTAGCGTGATTGCGCAAATTCTCAAAAAACATTTCGGGCCAAAAACACATGGTCGTTGACGCACTCTGTGCGACGAAGAATGTCAATTGGAAACGAGAACTTGTTTGAAGTTGTGATGCATGCACTGACGCTTCTTTGCAGACGTTGGGACATCGGCCGACCAGGTGTTGAAGAATTAGATCACGTGCATTCGCTGGAACTTTTCGACAGAAATCTGCTTGCCTTGTCGTTGCTGGTCCGATGAGCAATAGATTTCGACCAGAAAATATTGATTCGAGCTCAGGCAAGATGTGTTTGTTATGCATTGCAAAAGCAATCAAATTGTCAATGGACAGTACACGACCTGGCATGCCCTCGCACATCTGTCGTGTCACGGAAAGTTGTACTGTATAAGTTCACTCGTTTACGCAGCGACGCTTCATGACTGCAGGCCACTGAACATGGTCGATTTCTATCGTTGGGATTGTTGATCTGTTTCGTCGTGAGGACATGTGTGCCAGGTGCAGTGTTGCACGCATCGCCGGCGGCATCGAAGGAGGCTGTGAAATTTTTTGTTGCATCAGCCTTCCAATCTGCATTTTCGGCGCTGTTGTTAGATTGCGGACCGATTCGCCGCATTCGCATTGGGCTGTTTGGGTTGCAGCCTCAACAAACTTTGCAGCTTCGCAGCAGGAGCCGTGTGGCATTAGTTTCCGTGTTAGTATTCATTGGTTCTAGGCTCGTCTACGCCGAGCAAAGCTGGCAGCCAACTTGGCATCATGGGAAATGTGTCGGAGGTTGGCTGGGCGCGGTTTGGCAGACTCAGACTCGGTGTTGAGATTCAATTGAAGGGTACAGAGTGTTTACGTAGTGGATCAGTGCGACAGAAATGTGGCATCCGTCATACATCGAATTCTTTGAACTTGAGTTGTTTGTTGCTCGTGAGCTTCGAGGCAGGGTTACATTGCCAACTCTTGTCTTGCATAAGCGCGGATGACAACATTTTTAATGCTGTGTTTTCGGATCACGTCCAATCAAACAGGTGGAGCTACGAGAAGTTCTGTTCCATCTCGAGGCAAGTGCTTCCGATGAGAAACCAATTCTGGACTATGGACGGTGCCGTGAGGCTCTAGCAAAGCAGCGTGCCGCGAAGCAGGTGACGGTTCGTAGGCGGAGTCTGACGGTTCTTTGGATTGTTTTAGCTCAGGCTGGGTATCCCGGCGACGAGAACCCCAGCCGATCGTCACCGAGCCGACCGAAGGCTGCTGAGGCGCCTGTGGTGTCGGGGCCTTGGCTTTCTTGGCACAGACCGACGATGCCCTGTCAGGGCTTCAGCCGCCCAGAGTCGAGGTGCAGCGCCGAGTTCAAGCGGGCTCTGAGCGAGGCACTCCGGGGGTTCCATCGAAGTCCGGGCTCGGCGGGCTCGAACGGTCTGTGAGGCGTGTGGCGTGGACGCTGATTGCATCCATCTGTTGCTGCCTCGAGACGCCGCTGGGAAGGTCGACCTGATGGGGATTTTCAGGACTGGCGGACTCTCTGAATCTGCAGAATCCTTGTGCCTTCTCGGAACTCGACCAGGATGAGCTCCCCGACGTCAGTGCCGGTACTTGGGGGCGGCATCCTTGGCGTGGCCCATGTTGTGAGAAATGCTTGTCGCCCGGTGAAGTACGCAGACGAAGCTCACTGTCGAGAGTATGTGGATCATGCAAAGGCTCCTGCCCTGCTTGCTTTGGATCTTAGTCGAGGGTTCGAAAATGCTCGTCGCTCCATCCACTCAAAAAGGACCTGCCCGCCACGTGCGCAGACTGGCAAGCAGTGTGTCATTTGGAGGAAGAGGCCACGGCGCAGGGATTCCGAAGAACGTGGACACATGTTTACACAGACCGTTTGCGAGCTCGAGGTTGAGCTGTATGCACCCTTCCTTGTCAGGTGAGGGAAAGTTCCTGGTCCGAGGATACAGGCCGAATCAACAAGCTTCGGGCTGCCTGACCCTGAGGAGCTTTGAAGAGGCCGAGGTTGAGGCATTCAGGCCGCACAAGCCGAGCATCAACTTACAGGCAATCGCTCATGGAGATGGAAGCCATGGAAGCCGCGAGGCACGTGGCGCCAAGTGTTTTCTCAACAGTGTTTTTTTTTCTCATTGTGATTTCAAGAGGTCTCCTCCGACTTGCTGGTCGCGGTCTCTCGCCGCTGTGGGTTGTGGTCCCAGCGTACAGCACAAAACGCTTCTCATGCAGATCCAAGTTCGAAAGGCTGAAAGGGCCTGATAGGGAGCTCTTGGAATTGCGAGCATGGGCGCAAGCACAGAGAGCCTGGGAGCCAGTGAGAACGGCTTCCCTGCACGGCAGGGAACATCTTTGCAATTTCGGAGTTCCTGTTCGGTGTGCGGAAACCGCATCGCTGCCGAAAACAACAGCGCTGCCCAAACCAGAGGGCGAGGAGGAGCTCTGAGCAGTTCTGGTGGAGCCCTGGTGGAGCCCTGAAAAGCCCTCCCAACCGAGTGCAAAGCCACGGCTGACGTGGGATAGCCGAAACGGGGGTGCAAAGACGGCCGCATCCCAAAATGGGCCAGCGTGGGGCGGTGATTCTCAGAGGCGTTCGTGAGCTCACTTTCTTCCGGTGCTTTCTAGTATCAGGACTTGTGCGACTGCTCACAACCCGAAAGAAGGGCAGCCGGGGTCGGGGCGACGGCATCGGTTGCATTGCTGGCATTGCTCAGAGCAGTTGCGTATCACAGGAGCCGGAGGCCCGCCCTGGGCAAGACGGCCCTGCGAGCGCTGCAGGAGCTGTGTCACCACCCAGGCCAGAGCCTGCAAGGGGACACAAGAGCTTACAGCGAAGCTAGGCACAGATTCTCATACATTTGTTGCAATACTCGCTGTCGGGCACCCGCCTGTTTTTTGGGTTCTCCTGCGTTGCGTGAAGCAGGTGAGTGAGATTGGCGCGGTCCAGACCCCCCCCCCCNCCGGGTGCCCCCCCCCTCGCGTCCAAGCCCCATCCCACCCCACTCCAAGCCTCCATCCTTCGCAGTGCCTCAGTGCCTCGGCCGGACCCAGCGAGAATCAGAAGTCTTGTAGCCGCCCTGTCTCAACAGAAAGGCTTGGATTAAGTGCAAAACCTGGGAGAAAGCAATCTCAGAGCCCTTGTTCAGCACCGACGCCCTATCTCACAGAAGAAAACCATGTATATGATACCACCAATCTGCTTGCACCGGCCAGGCCGTTTCGCACCTGCCCACCCCAAAGATGAAGATGATGAAGATGATGGCGATTGTGATGGTGATAGTCCATGGTTGTGATGATGGGGAGAATGAGCCCTGGATGCTGATGAAAATTACATTGCTTGTGCTGTGCTTTGCTTTGTTTGCTTTGTGAGGTGCGGCGGAGGCGTCTGCCTGGGCGGCTCGGGGCTCCGAGCTCCTGCGCTGCGTTTCGGCAGCCGTGTTGGTGACGAAGGCTCGATCCGCTCGCCGCCTGGGCGATCTGAGGTGATTCTGAAGCCTAAGCCCTAAGCCCTAAGCAGCAGTGTAGTCGATTGTATAAACCCTCTTGGCGGAGCGGCTTTGACGAGTCGTTGGCAAGCGACAAGGCGTCAAAGACCCTCGTCGCAAGGTGACTGCTCGACTTTGCGATGAAACATTGGATGCCATTCTTCGTTTGCGCCTCGATTGGGTTCACCTAGCAGATGGTGGGAGGGCATCTTGTGTTGAACTTGAACCGAAAGCAAAAGCAGGCCGATTGTTGGAATCCTCGCCGGCTGGGGCTTTGGAGGCCATGAGCATCCCAGCCCCAGCCTTTGCTCGCATCTCGAAGCGTTTGTTTCGCTGCGAGGCAGTGACGGCGGCCACCAGACACCAGGCCGTGGCCCGACATCAGCTGTCACAGTGGCTCAGTGGCTCTGGTCCTCTCTGCAGGTCGAGGCTGGACATCCTACGGCTGTCGTTGCCCTGCTGCGAGTGGCCCCGGCCCTGGCCCTGTCGTTGCGCTTTGGCGTGACTTGTTTCAGACAAAGTGAAAGTAGAGGCCAAGGCCTCTCTGCGATCGGCAGCGGGCCGAAGACTCAGAAGGCGCCTCTTCGCCTTCAAAAAGCCTAAGAATCCTCCTGCTGTTCTGAGGTCGGGAGCCTGGCGAGCAGGCCATGCAGGCCTCTGCGGCCTCTGCCTCTGCCGCGGTGAGCTTGCTGCAGGCTGCGAGCACTGCAAGCTCGCGGCCGCGCGAGTGCTCGCCCGCTCGCCCGTGTGACGCTCGAAAGGACATACTGGAGAATCGACGATTTGCGATGGCATTCTCCGAGGAGACCCGGAGAAAGAAGTGTGATTTGCAGATGGCTCTCGCCGCCAGGCACGTGCACTCCTGCGCCAGCTCCAAACGGAGTCCCAAACGTGAAGGCCAATTCAAAGAATTCGAGGCAGACATAGGTGCCTTTTTGCACTTGTCTCTGCCTGTGTTAGATGCCTTGAGAAGCACGTAAAAGCCAGTACCAAGCTTCGTGTAAGTCCAGATAGGTCCTTCTGTCTCCCTGAGTGCAGGCCTCTTCCCTTCGGTTTTGCCTGTCGCAAGCGCTGCGCAGGGAGATCCGGTTCTTGCACTTTGCCGTTTTTTGTATTGGAGTGTGGCGGTGACAGAGTTCAAGCCGGCCTTCATCGAAGCACGTTGCGCAGGTTGTTCAGCGACTCTCCAGCAAACCCCAAAAAATCAAGACGAAGGCCCGGTAACTTCCAGGTAGCCACATATCTTACAGCCACGATCGAAACAGCAACTGCAAAAGCTACTCGTACAAGCCTTGCTGACGTGCCGCGCTGGTGCCTGGGAGCGCGGTTTGCTGTTGGGGCCATGCCTGGATCTCAGACGCAGTTGACATGAAATGGCAACATGTGACGTGGCCTCAAGCTGAGGCCGATCGACATGACAATCGCAGGCGATGGGTATCCCGCGCACGAAGAGCGGGAGTTCTGTTTCTCAAGCACTCGTAGGAGCCATGGGGCTCAAAGCAGTTGCAGCAGCTAAAGCCGCTTCTGCAGCTGCCAAGCAAGCAGCTGCCCAGGCAAGACTCAATGTACTCGAGTTCGGGAACTTTTTCCCTCCGAAGTGCTGGTACTGTGGTGCTTTGTGTCAGACGGCAGGCAATTGCAATGGCTCAAAATACAAACTTGGCGGCCCTACAGGCAGAGCAAGCGCAGGCAAGACCAGGGTGAACACGTGGCTGTACAAGTCGTGCATGCTCGCTCTCTGTTATGAAGAGGCAAATTTGGAGAAGTATGTTTATGGCGTTCCGGTGTCGTCCGTGCCACCGTCTGTGTAGAGCTCTCAGACAAGATCTGTGCTAGCCAGTTGATCCTGCACGTGCTTGTCTTAGGTCGCCCATGCCACCGGCCGCCATACATCCGTATCCTATGAAGGCTTGCTTGACTTTGCGGGGAGTGTTGTGTCAACCGGAGTCTTATCCACCTCGACGCTGCAGCAAGCGCAGGCTCAAATGCCGCTGACGGCGGGATTGGTGTGCTGCTGCGATGATCCTTTTGCGATGCGAAGTAGGCTGATTTCTCGCAGACGGACTCCCAGGGTCTTAGTGGCAGACCTGGCAGAGTTTCTGTGAAGCGCTTATCCGCTGGCGGAAAAATGCGGAATGCGGCAAAGGGGCAAGCCTTGAGCTGATGGCCCTGATGGCCCTGACTGCAGCCGCCAGCGAATGGCGATGTGTTGCACATTGCGTGACTTAGCTTCAAGTTGCATTTGTTGCCCGAAAAGAGCAAGCCATGCGGGTCATGACGCGAATGTTAGGAATGCGAGGGCCGCAGCGTGTACTGTACCAGTTCCTCATAGTTTCATGACTTTCTTGCGAGTGCGTCGTGTTGTAACGCAGATGCCAAATAGCTGAGTCGGCATAGTACCTCGCGGCTTTTGCGAGCCAATGGGACCATGTCGCAGATGGCGAACGGTGACATCAACAGCCAGGCCGTCCGGAAACATTGTTGAAGCAAAAAAGAATGTCCTGATTGTACAGTTGGTTGATCACAAAGGAGATGCAGTGTGCAAAGGCAGTGCATGAGCGAGATAGGATCGAGATCCTCATCCCCTTCTTCCCGTGCTTGTGTATCTTTCGTAGGGTCGTAGTGCATCATCCCCCATATTCCTCCGGACAACTTCCTGTAGAGACAGGATGGAATGGGTCTGTGCAGCCTGTGCATCCCGCAGGCTTTCTGGAATGAGTTCATGCGAAGACCAGATGCAAAAGCGGCATACCAAGCAGAAAGGCGTCTGCAGGCGCGGCCCCTTTGCATCGAGAGGTCATCTTCGGCTGAGCACCTGGTCACCTGTGTTTGCATCAGGAGAAGAAGCGCCTGTGGCTGGAAGAGCGGAGAGCTGTAGAGGATGGGGCGCTTGCTACGCTTGCTTACGTTCTGCCTGCACGTGTTCATGACTGTGCCGCCGGGTTCAGGAACGAGCAGAGCACCGTCGTTTGCTCGCTGATGCCTTGGAGGAGATGCCCGCCAGTGGCCGGTGCAACTCTGGTCCCTGGGGATTGGGTTGCTCACGAGAGGAAGCACCTGCTGACCTGAAGAAGCTCGTGGCGCCTATGTTCCACATCCGGTTTGTTGAGGATTACCTGCTGGCGCCTCATGTTCGCATACGTCACCATCGCTGCTCATCTGTGCCTGTTGAGGTGGATGATTTACGATGAGTGCTCGAAGAAACAGAAAGACTTCAAGGAAAAGTTGCGGGATGGCGCGTAGGCCCCTTACAGCGATCAAGCGATCTGACATGCCAAGCGCAGATGGAGCTGAACAGTGTAAGGACGGCAGATCAGCTACGTAAGATGCGGGAAAACTTCCAAGCTGGCGGAGAGGCCACTAGAAACTTTGATTACAGTCTGCAGAAAGGCTTCCGGCAAGCAGAGGGCGTGTGAGAGGAGCGAATGGCGGACATGGAAAAAGAGTGGTGCTCGACTCAGCAGCTTGTCGTTTGGATCAACCCACATTCCCCATCCGTTCTCCGAGGCATGCTCAGTGCAAGGCGATGTCAGAAGCTGTCCGCCTCTGAGGTCAGCATGCCTCAAGGGTCGATGAGAATACAGACTCTGCCTGAGGAGGAGAAGAAGAAGGAAGTTCTCCCGCAAAGCATTGACATTCACACATTGAAGCACGTGCTGGAGTACGCGCAGGTGATGGAGACATGTCTGGTGAGCTTAGGCTTCAAGGAGCTGCTGCCGTCAGGAGTGCAAGCGCGAAGGCAACCTCAAGTTCCAGGAGGGCCTCTACGAGGAGGCAGCTGCCTTGGACTGACAGCTGCGAGAAAGGGCGAGAGAAGTGTTTCCAGTGGTCCAGGCCCTGTATATCTACTCACAAGCCGATGATGCCATGAAGAAGTGGAAGGCGAGAGCCAGTCTCGGTCCCTGCAGTCCTTGTCCTGTCCCAGCCAGGTGGCCAAGCATCTCAAGAACGAGGAGAAGTGGTTGAAAGACTATCATCTGGCTTGCCTCAAGTGGACTCGACCGCATCCAAAGAACGGCAACAAAGAAAGAGCATTTGGCATGTTTGCCCCTTGCGTCGTGTACCGAGGAACAAAGCGCAAGCAGCTCTAAAGCTGGAGCTCTTTCAGACCGCGCTGGACCAGCTTTTGTCTGCTTTTTGCCATGTCTGCATCTGCAGGCTTCTTTGAACAGAAATCGGACATCATTTGGAAGCGCCGAGTGTCTCGCTTTTAACCTGCAAGGCTTTTATGTTAAGGTGAACATAGCTGAACAACATGTTCGCGAAAGAAGAGCCAGCAACTACATGCTTCAGACGCCACAACAGCCACTCCTCTTCCGGTAGCTGGAGGGTCTACAGGTTTTTTGTTTTTTTTTCCGGGAGGTGCGGCCGAAGAACTACAAAACTTGACAATTCACTTTTGCTGTTCCTGGCTGGCCATAACAGTGTTCCTCGGCATGCCTCCCAACTTGTCGATAACACTCGATCCGAGAAAGTTGTGGTGTCAATCTGGCCGTGCTTTCGCCTTCGCTTTAGGGAAGGCGTGCAGCTTACAGGAGGCCTCCGATGCGGCGTTAAGTATCGACACGGAGGACCACAAAGCCTGGTACAGGCTCTGCCTCCAAAAAAACGTCCCCAAGACTTCGCCCCAGCCGGTGTGGCAGGAAAGTGCAAGCAGAGAAGGGCCTTGGCAGATTCAAAGAGGCCCCGGACCGCGTCGTCCGAGCAGATGTGGTTGGGGTGGTTTTGCTTCTCGTGCGCAGGCAGAAGAGTCGCTGGCAAAGCTAGAGGATGTGGCTCAGTGGTGTGTCGGACTGAGCTGGCGACCTCCTGCGGCGGCCCGCTGCCATTGCAGGTGTCTCACAGGATAAACTCACGATTCACGATCGCCTGACGGGTTTGGATTGCCGTCAAGGCCCCGACAGACGGCGCATCTTGAGAGACTGCGAGGCAGAGAGAAAGAGGAGCCCGGATTGCTGGAAGAAACAGAAACCACTCATGAAGTGTTTATGTCCCCTGCAAGGATCAAGGTGGCGCGAGTCAAGCACCGACAATCGACCCAAGAAATGTTGGGCCGAGCCTTCGAGGTACTGGAGTGCAGGGGCTTACAACGGCGACACACGGGCCAGAGCTGCTTGTGCCGGTGCTCCTTGCAAGGCGGGCGTCTTCAGCATTGACAGAGATCGCGAGTTAGAGGAGGCCGGGAATTTCACCTGATCTCTTGTTACAGTACCTGTCTTGCAACTTCCAACGACTTTTCACTAGCTTTTTCTTGGTGTGAGGCTGCCAAGAAGTTGGAGGAGCCACCTGCACAAATGCAGGCCAGGCAGAGCAGGGCAGAGCAGCCTCGTCTCTGACGTAGGAAAGGCTCTCTTTCTGAGGTCTCCACGGAGCAGAGGAAGAGCTTGGAGGCGCCTTGGTTTGCGTCAGTGCTGCGCTACATTGCCCTATGGGCTATGCTTCTGGGCACCAGCAGACACCCCTTGGTCTCTTATATAACAGGCACAGGCGCGACCGCTAGAACGCAAGATCCAGCTGACTGCAGCACTGGTGCGCCTCTTAAGCAGGAAGCTACCAGTGGTAGCATTCAAGTGAGTGATTTCAGTGGTATGGAGAGTTCGCCCTCCGTGCTTGAAGCGCGCCGTCGGACCGCAGTGTTGCCCTCGAGGCTGGAGATTTGATGGATGAGCTCGCAGCAGCATACGGTTTTGTCCTAAGGTGTAGCTGCGCAGCTTCCGTTACACACACGGTTCATGCTGCAGTTGCTGCACTTGCTGCACTTGTGCAAAGGTCAGAAGTGGTTCCAGGCACAGAGCGACCGGAGCGGGTGCGAATGGGCGAATTCTGTTTGTGTGCTCTGACAGGAGCGGGTGCGAAAATGTGCTCGAGACTCCGGCTTCGAGCGGTCTGTTTTCTTGATGCGTCTCAAGGCGCTCGCGGAGCGGTTGCACCGGTTGCGCCACTGATCGCGTCCCACTGAAGCCGAGCCGGTTAGGATGTGGCCTTTGAAGTTCAGAAGCCCGTTCTGGAGAAGTGGGGTTTTGAGGCTGCCCCGACGGCTCCTTGTGCCATGAGTGCCTGTTCCAAGCTCGACTTAGCTTTCAAGGGCAACGAGCACGGCGTTCGTGAGATGACCGCTGCTATCCGCGAGCACGCCGGTAGAACTGGCAAGGACGAAGTCAAGTCGAAGTCGGCTGCACAGTGCAGCATTCGCCTCCCTTTGAGTTGCTAGGACATGCCTCAATGGCTGAAGGAGAAGCAAGACAGGCCAAGAGGGTCAAGAGGGAGGGGTGGGTTCGTCGCCTGCTTCGTGTCAGGTGCCTGGAGCTGTTGTATGGTGGGCCAGAAGGTGGGATGTTGGACATCCTCAAGTGACGGCCGAGGCACCGTTTCACTGCTATTGGCATTTTCGGCGGAAGGCTGGCAACGGCCGGACGATTCTTGCAGTGCACGCGCCGTGCACCGCTGTTTGTAGGAGCCGCCGAGAAGGTCGATGTCAAAAAGCGAGCAAGGAATCTGCGACACGAGAGGAAGCGAGGACTCTGGAGTGACTGCTTGCAAACGTCTCAGGCATTGGCTCATTATGATAGAGTGGAAATTTGAGGCCCAGGGGTGTGGGCGGGTGGGTTTCCACGGCCGTCATGGCACCTGGAGGCTGCTGGCTGCTGTTGCGGCGACCTGCAGCTGTGGGAGTTTTTCAGAGCTGGGCGAACAGGTGGACTTCCAGACATCTCCGGAATGAGCTTCGGCTACACAGCGCCCCGGGAGAGAGGGAGACAGAGAGAGACAGAGAGAAACAGAGAGAGACCCTTCCAGCAGCCTCGCAAACTACAACATGAAGGAGAAAGACAGTTTCACGCTTTAGCACATGAGGGAGAGAGACAGCCGTTTGCACTCCTTGCCCTTGTTTTGTTTTACAGTGCATGTCAGTCTTTTTGCAGCATTACACGCAGCGAGTCAGGGACCATGAGTGCTTGCAGCCTGCAGTGAACTGCCAACGTGACTCGGGGGAGCCTGCGACCGCCACGGGCTGCAGACACGTGGACAGGAAGCAGTGCGAGAGGGCAGCGGGGACAGCAACTTTTCACGCTGCTAGTGGTGACAAGGGGCCTGGCGCTCAGAGCCGCGCTGCCACCGGCCCCGGAGAGCCGAGCGGTCAGGATCGGCGACGCAGGGCCCACGACAACCACCACCACAAGCGACAAGCGTACCTCCGCCACCGCCACGAGAGACGAGAGAGGTGACAAGCGGCCACGGCGGCCCGAAGCAGCCATGGTCAGCGACGTGCGGCAAACGCAGACCGCACAAGGAGGGGCAGCAGCAACATCCCAGACGCCACCACACCACACCGCAGACCCACAGGCAGCTGGAGCGGGGGACACCCCCAGAGAAGCACAGCAAGTGGCTGCAACCTCGACGGCAGCAGAAGCAACCTCCCAGACGCCCACACACCACGCCGCACCACCGGAGCCATCAACAGCAGCAGCCGGGAGGATGCAGTCGCAGTCAAGCCGTCAACCAGAACACACAGCAGACGCGGCGGCCACACGGCCAGTGCCATCGCGGTCGCAGTCAAGCCGTCAACCAGCACACACAGCAGAGGCAGCGGCTATACAGCCAGTGCCAGCACAGACGCAGCCGCAACAGACACGCCAGCGACCTGGTCGAGCTGGACAGTCGGTCACAGAGGAGGGAGATACGCACACACGTACGACCCAGACACTGACCCCTGGCACACGGACGCAGAGGAAGCAGCTTCCACAAACACCTCCGACACAGCCAGCAGCACAAAACGGGAAAGTCCCGCGCCCCAGCAGCCAGCAGCAGCAACAGGGCAGCCCGACGCCCCAGAAGTACACACCACACCTGCAACAGCACAAGAAATCCACGCCAGCTTACTGGCTGGGGTACTCACACGGAAGACAGATGCTGGTATCGTCGCCAGGTTCGAGAACACCTGAAGGAAAACGATGAAAAGAAGAGAAAAGAAAAGGAAGGCGAAAGTGGCGAAGGGTTAAAGTCAAAGAAGGATTCAGTTACCCCCCTCAAGCCGTCTTGGGGTATGGAAGAGTTGAAGCGGAAAGCAGCAAAGGTTGATCCAGAACTTCGAGATCAGGAAGTTAAAGCAAGCGATGAAGAGAAGATGACAAAAGAAGATGAACAGAAAGAGAAAGAAGCGAGAGCTGCAGCGGGCAGTTCCAAGGATGGGCCAAAGAAGGACCCAAAGAAGTCAAAGAAGGAAGAGAAGAAGAAGGAGAAAAAGAGAAAGCCGAGCAGCAGCTCGGAGATCGAGCGATTGAAAGCAGAAAAGAAAACAAGAGGCAGAAAAGGACGAAGCGACGGACCCAGAGTGAAGACTAGATTTAGAAGCGATGAGGGCGGAAAGCGCAGCAAGCGCCGAAAGGCAAAGACACTGCGATTCCAGCAGTATAAACAACGGATAGTTTCAACAAGCACGAGAAAAGTGCGAGAAAGGTTTTGGGTTTAAACGCACCCAAAGGAAAGAGAAAACCTTAAGTATGCTGAAGCTACTTGTGTGAGAAGGCTGAGTGAGTGAGGAAGCGGTAACGACCGCGAACAAACAAAGTTACTTTTGTGCTGAAAAAGACGCCGCGTAAAAGGCTCCTGAAGCATACGACAAAGCACCACGAGCGTGTTTCAAGTGAGAAAGCCAAAAGGCTGAAGTCGTTTCAACGACCACAACAACGACTACCGCGACTTCCGGAAAAAGTGAGTGCAAGCGTTTAGCTTTGGAAGCCGTAAAGCTTTGTAGTCGAGTGTTTCACACAGTTTTCTTTTACAGGACTTGAAGTCAACTACATCCACTGAGGGCGTAACAAACATTTCAATTTCCTGTGTATGCCCATGTAAAGCGTTTCACTGCGTATTCTCCGTAGGTCGCACCACGGCTCAAGACAGAAGTGTCTGCGGGAGAAAAGTAGACCGCTCACGCCGTGTGTTCAGAAGATAAGTTGGTAAGAGGATTTAAGCTTTCAAAGAGCAGGTTCCAGCGACAGCCACAGAATCCGACGTCACGCTGGGGGACGACACCTACACGATCAGCCGCAAGTTGACTTGAAAGCAGCCAAGTGTTTTTCCAGTACAATCAGGGAACCGCAACTCAGGGTTTTGATCATGTTTTATGCTGCGTTTTGTGTTGTCTTATGCTTGGTTTCCTCTGACAACTGACCGTAGCAAAGCCGTCGGCGTCTACTTGTTCAAGAAGCAGCCGCTACTGTAGTCCATGCTTTTTCAAACCCAACGGGGGAGCATATTTGATTTTCTCTCATGTCATAGCGAGGGTGCTACCAACCAGTACACGCTTTGCCAAGCGACTATCAAGCACGTCTTGATCCTTTATTGGTTTGTTCGATTTTCTAGCGAATCCTTTCTTGCTTGAAGGCAGTAGTCGCGCGCGCATCTAGTATCCTTGATGACCGTGGAGCGGTCAGATCCGTGCGGTCATGATTACCGTGCAATCTTGATTTTAGTCCCATGCTATTTTTTCGAAACACCGCACGTGATGGCACTGCCCGTTTCTGAGTTTATCAGGGGGACCCCAAATTTTCTTGCGAACTCTTGTTTTGTGTCTGGGTCCGCCTCACGAATGTAGAGTGTCAACTGCAACATGGTTGAAACCCCTGAAAGCTTTCATAGGCCAATATATTGTTGCGTACATTCGGGGGAAATCAATCATGTTGTTACACCCCCACAAAGCCCTATAACAAATGGGGGGCCATGCGCCCGGCGGGTTTGGACGCCCCTCATGCCCTGCTGATGAAAAGGGGGTTAGCTTCGTAATGCCCTACACAGGCCCTACACCCGTTCTTCACTCCCCTTAGCCCGATAACACATCGCGTGGGCAAGATGCCTGGGGGCTCTGACCGGCCCTCATGCCCAGGAGAGAGAGAGAGAGAGAGGGAGGTAGGGTCCGGCAGCAAGCAAGCAAAGAGGGAGGGAGGGAGACAGAGAGCAAGAGACACAGAGAGAACAAACATGTGGGCACTCGTGCGACTCAGGACATCACTGAAGGCAGTGTTCGGATCTCTGCAAGAAGGCCATTGGCCTCGGTTGCGCTTCTCAGAATCTTTGACAGGTGGACGTCACTGGACAGATCCCCGAGAACTGGACAGCTGAAGAACTCCGCAAGTCTTTCGAGAAGTGACTTGGGCGAACTGGAACTCAGTGAGGCCAAGCCTGCCGTCGGTACTGGGCGGCTGCCATGCCCGCTTAGGTTTGGCGACATCGGAGATGTGTTCATTCCACGCGAAAGGTTCTCTGACAGGCGGGGAAGCGTCGTTGTATACGTCTGAGTCGCTGCACCGCTCTCCGCAAGACCTCGGCCGTTTGCCTTCGTGAGATTCAAGGACGACACGGATGCAACAGAGGCCCACGGGCGGGCCGCCAACTCGCCGCTTGCATCTTTGCAAGAGCGGCCGCAGGCAATCAAGGAGATGAATGGCACGAAGTTTGAGGCCGGACGTTGGCTTCCGAACCGAGGCCTTTCCCGCGTCCGCTTGCTTCCCCTCCCTTCGGAGGGCAGCACTCTCAGCGTCTCCAAAGCCAATCGGAGCAGGGAGGAGGCTGGGAGGGCCCGGGGAACTTGGGGGTCCCACCTCTCAACCCCACCTGCGGCGAGGCACGTGCAGAGACGGGGCGCGACGACGGCAAGCGCGCTGCCAGCTGCCTTCTACTGTGTGAGGCCCTCAGAGAGTCCCTCTTGTCGTATGCAGGCGGAAACGGTCCAAGTCACGGCACAGCAGACGAAGATCCACCAGCCGAGGAGGGCGCAGTCGGAAGTTCAGAAGTTTAGATGCCGTCCCTGTTGTCATGTTGAGTCTGAATGCGGCAGTGTCGTGCCGAATCCTGGGCACTTGCATGGACCACGAAACTTGGGCTTCAAAAGCACAGCTCGCCGAGAAGTTTGCGAGCCACGGTACATCTGGCAGCTGCCAGTCTCCGCTATGGATCGCGAGCATGCTGCCGCAAGGACGAAGACGTCGCTCTCGATCCAGGTCACGATCTTCTCGGCCGCGGTGGGACCGTGGGGCCCTGTGATAGTGTTTACATGATTTGTCGTGTTGCATCCACGGAAGGCGGCAGAGATGCGAGTCGAGTGACAGCGGGCGAAAGCGCAGGTGTTCCGGGCCGTTTCCATTGCCTTGTGAGCGTGAGGTTTAGTTGGGTGTGTGGGATGAAAACACGCGACTAGGATTTGGATACCTTCGTCGCGAGAGATGTCGAATGCATGCAAAGATGTCACCCAGATTGTAAGTTTCGGTTCGCATTTCGATCCGACCACCCGCCAGTGCCACAGACGGTGTCGTTTCATACATGTCGTGGATTTTGTGCCTTTGCACTCTTAGATGTCTTCACTGCTGCTAGGGGCATTCGCGCCCCATTCAACAGGAAAGTTGTTTGAGAATGACTGTTCATCCTGATACTGCAGGCGTCGCAGCAAGAGTGCCAGCAGCCGCGATCTTGGATCAAGATGACGCTGCAGCCGTTGATGCCCTGAGAGGACCATCGGCAAGAGGGGGGGTTTCCCATCTCAGGTCGGAGCAGCCGCAGCCGCAGTCGCAGTCGGCGCTGACTGGGACAAAAAAGTGAGCCCTCGTGGGGTGCATATCTTCTCCCAAGAGGATGCAGAGCTGTCGAACTCTTTTGGATGCCTGCGGCTCCAAAGCTTTCTTCTGGAACAGATGCAGAGCGTTATCCCAGCACAGGCATCAAAAAGATCTTTCAAGCTCCAGGACCAAGTGCAGCGTATTACTGGCTTCCCACTCGGTGACAGCCGTTGAAGCCATGGCTGATGGAGGGGAAGTCCTACTGAGAAGAGGGGGAGAAAGGCACAACACAACCAGGCATGCGGTCATCTGTTGCACGGCTAAAAACAAAGCTTGAGAGAGCTTTTCTTGGCCGCAGGTTTGTGAAAGGTACCAATGCAAAGAAGCCACCGAACTTCGAAGGCACTGGCTCAGTAAGCCGATCGCAAGTGCGTTTGCTTCACAGCTTGGTTGGCACGCTCGCAGGAACAGGGGTCATCGCCCTGTTCAAGCATCCGCTGACCCGGCTCAACTTGGATCCCGAGCGTTGTCAGCGCGCTGTCAGAGCAGCAAAGTGCGAGTGTGGCCAGGCTCTCCATCTTCATGATCTGCGTCCCTTTCGGCATCTGGTCCTACTTCTTCAAGCCCGCAGCTGAGGGGAGAACCTCTGATGCACTCCGTAGCGCCGCTCCGCCTCCGCTGCTCGCGTTCTGTTTCGAGGTGGGATCCCGCCTACACGTTTTGGCTGAACTTCTTCGCACGGGCCTCTGCCTGGTGTCGAGCAGACTCGGGGCTGCTAAAGCGCCGGCCAGGCAATGCTTCCAATGGCCAAAATCTTGGGAGATATCACGGAGGCTGGGTTCAAGCATTTTGGCTAGTGGAAAAGGGCTCAGCTTCAAGCAGAAGTGAGTCATCTCCGGCTTGCACTCGAAGTGGAAGGTGCAGCAAACTGATCATCTTGTCTTTGATGGTCCTTCTCGGTGAGGAGCTGGCAGCCGGCTTGAGGAACGACCTTCTCGCCGGCCTGATCAACGCCCGAAGCTTGGAACTTGAGCGACTCGCAGTCCGCTGTTTTTTTTCAGAAGGCCACTTTCGGGAATGCGGTGGAGATGGTCATCACGGCCCGATGCCCAGCCGGGCCCAGCCTAAAGCACGTCTGCAAGAAGCCGTGCGCCGTGCGGCGTCTCTAGGTGCAGACGCTGCGCGGCGGCCTCTATGCGGTGGTGAAAGCGACGCTTCTAGGCGAGGGCCGAGGGCTCGCGCTGTAACGGTTTCGGTGCTCGGTGACTCGGTGCCCCGTGCTACGTGCCGCAGGCTCTGTTCTGTCAAACGTGCTGCTGGTGCTGGGGATGTCCTTCCTCTTCGGGGGCTTAGCCTCTCGCCCAATTGGGTTGTGCCCAATGCTCGGTGCCCAAGCGGGTGCTTTCAGGTGAATGTCACCGGGAAGACAGAAGAGCAAGCAAAGGTGAAGGACTGTGAGCCGTGAGCCACTTTGCTTCCTTGCCCGAGATTTGCTTTTGGGCGAGAGGATGCAGAATCCCTGGAGAAGGAAGCCACAGGAGGCTACAGCGTGGTTGCCGAGAAGGTCCTTGTCGGGGATGCGATGACTTCGTCTGACTACGTGACTATGTGACTGTGTGGCAGGTGCAGACCTTCAAAATCCTTGGAGCCATGGTCTTCGCGCGATGCTTCCAAAGCGTGCTGCGACAAAGTCTCACTGTCACCAGCTCGCCAGGTGAATACCTCGATGCTCTTGCTGTCGTGCCTTTCGTTCACTCTGGCTCCACTCTGAAGGGAAGGGAGGGAGGTCTCGCCGTTCGTCTTGCGATCTCGAAGAGAGATGGGTGACTCAGGTGACGGTGTTCGGTACGATGTTGGAAGACCATTACAAGATGGACCACAGTGACCTCGAAGAGGTGATGCTGCCAATCTCTCGGACATGTTCCATCATCATTGTCTCGGCCTATGTCGCGTGCGACTCTCAGATGCTGCCAGCTGGAGAGGGCACGGGGTCCTTCCTGAGTTCGCGTAGCAGTTGCAACTCTGGCAGGTATATTGTTTTCCAGCTGTTCACGCACCGTACCGTCCCTGCCCCGGCACTACTCTCACTCGTGGCTTCGGGCCCTTGCTGAAACCTTGCTTCCTGTGCTGCCGACCTCACAAACGGAGCTGACAACCACAACAATAAAGCCTCTCAGTGCCTCTCAGCAGCATCCCACATCGCCCACTCTCGTCTGAAATGCTATTACCTCCTCTTGTCTGGAATCCTATGTTCTTGCTAAAGGGCCGATGGATTAGCAACCCTGCGAAAAGCTGCTGGCACGTCACCCTAAATAGGTGACTGACGTGCCGTGAGGCTTCGTGATTCGCATACACGTTGCACTGAACATGGCGTGTGATCGTTGGTTCGAAGGTTATGGCGGAAGGAGGTGACGGCGACGACGAGGAGGAGGTAGCAACGGGCATCTAACTGTTATTGGTAGGCCGGTGCAAAGGCTCCGTGGTCCCATTCCGCTCCCAGGAAAGTTCAATATCTGTGACCACAGCAGCCGTGCGCCACACCAGTCAAGCCACAATGTTCCGACATTCCAGAAGCACACTTGCTTGCAGGTACTTCTGTTCGCAATGACAGCAGTTGTGGCTTTCTGTTCGGAGCTACTAGCTAGTACCTGAGAGTCGCGAGCTGCAGCTGGTAGGGCATGTCGCGTTTGGGCTTTGGGTTTAAGGTAGATTCAATTGAGAGCATGACGGCGCGGGCGCATATGGGCACGGCACTGAGACCGCCTTAGACGCAGTTCCATGAGATGCCACGGCGGTCACCCAGGTGAGCATTTCATCGGAATCATTCTCTTGCCCATTGTGGGCAATGCATGCGAGCACGCTGCCGCCGTGCGCTTTGCCATGCAGGAGACAGGGGGGGGGGCCCTCACTGAGGGACTTGAGTGCGAGCTCAAGACGACGGGCTGGGCCCGGACCGGACCGGACCGGACCCGCGGAGCTGTGCTCACAGGACAAGCCTGGTCTATCGATCGGGATCGCAGTTGGCTCTTCCACGCTGGAGTCTCAGCGAGAGCGAGTGCAGCTCTGCACTGGATGCAGCTCTGCGCGGCGAGTCGGATCGGCGAGTCGGATGCTCGGCGGCGAGGCAGATCGCGCTCTTCGTCGTCCCTTTCTCCGTTCTCGTGGGCTGGGCCATCGACAAGCCGCCAGCAGCCCAGAGCCGAGCGGCGGAGCCATGAGCGGAGCGGAGCGAGCCCGGTGGGCGGAGCCCCTCAGCGGAGCCCCTGGCTCTCACGGTCTCACATCTCTCTCCGCCATTTCCGGCGCCTGCTTCCGCCTTTCCGAGGATGGACTTGAACTTCGGGGCCCTCAACGTCACGGCGCGCGACTTCGCGAGAAGGGCTAAGGGCTCCTGTATTCTGACTTCGTGTCTCAATGAGGTGATGACGCTCAGCGTCATAGTTGTCCTCTCCATGGTGGTGGATGGCCAGTCGGGCTCTCTACACTCGGAATCGGAAGAGATGCCACAGCTGTCGGTAGAAGACTTCAACACTTCAACATTCAGGTCCAACTGGTTGCAAGGCTACTTGCTCTGCGCAGCCTATGCCGTCATAGCTGTTTTGTCCCAGCCCCAAAGCTTGCTTTTGCCGCCCAATGCAGGCTTTGTCAGACTGGCATTGATCAGGTTTTGGTACGTGCCAAACTCTACATCCATCTGAGTGGGCAACCGGTGTGCGTGACAAGGTTACGCACTTGTATGCGATGCTCTGTGTAATCTCCTTGTGCGGAAGCACTACGGCCCATAACGTAGGCTCACGAGGTCCGAGCCGAGGCGGAGGAACTCTATGCACGGAGGTCACTAAGTACTGAAGGTCAGGTGTGTCTCTGATCTGCTGCCCCGCCTCGGTGCCCTCTGCGCCAATGCCGCGCAAGAGACGCCTCCGTGTCAGCGCGAACTGTCAAATCAGCCACCGCCTTGTGCTCTGGAAAGTAAACGATGATGAGCATCTCTCCGCTCTTCTGCTTCTTCTGGTTCTTCTTCCCCTTCTTCCCTTCTTCTTCTCTCTCTCTCCCTCTCTGTGTCGCACTTCCTCCCTAGGTATATCGACACACTCATGTCCCGGAGGGATACCAGATGAATTGCACAGCCGACTAAGCCAGAGATCCTGACATGTGGGAGGTGCTTTCCCGAAGCTTTCTGGCTAATGTGTTGCGAAGTGTGGGAAACGATGCAGCTATGCTTGCTGTGTCTGAGGGCGTGGGGACGGTTCTCATTGCAAGCCTAATGTGGCTACCATGACGATCATCAGCTGTAGACAAGCTCGGCCTCTGTGCATCGGGGGCGAAGCCGCGCGGAATGCAGCCCAGACGTCTGTCAGTTGTAGGATGTCGGTTCAATCCTGGAGCGGTCATGTTCAAGAGCATTCAAAATATTTACACGTGGTCCGCACCGTGGCGTAGTCCGTCATGCATAAAGGGGTGATCCGGAGTCCGGCGACTGCTGTCATCATCCCGGCAGTATCCGGTCAAAAAATTCAAGCGGAGTAACCTTGATTTGGAACATGTTGTCCAAATGTTCTCAACGCCTGAACCGTGTGAAGACATCAATGCATCCTTTGTGTTGCAGCCCAAAGGGGGAATTGCGGACACTTCGGGATCAGCAGCTACAGCAGTGCAGCGGCGGCGGTGGCGGTGGTGGTGCCAAAAACGATTGACAGCCGTTGAAGTGTGAGAGATATGCCAAAATTCAACGCTCGAGTGCACATAGAAGCTCGAAATCGCAACCGAGTGGGGCGTCATGGCGTGAGGAGGCACTTGCCAGCACTTCGGCAACAACGTGGGGTTATTGAGATCTTCGGGAGAGGGCTTGCATTGCACCCCGGCATCCGATGCATTGTTCTGGCTGACCGTCAAGCTGGAAGGGCTTCCCTTGCAAAGGGGGGAGATCCACTGCGCTGCAGCCCAGCCTTCGGCGTGCCATGGCACACCACGCTTTGGATTTTTCGCCATTACGAAGCTGAGCATAGTGGATCCTACCCGTTGCATCTCCCAAGTCGCACTGCGCTCCACACGAGCCTCTCCCTCACGGTCCTTCGCAACATCCGCAGGCTAAGGCTGCGCCGGCCTGTCGTTGCCTGAGTATGTCTCTGCCTTGTCGTTGTGTTGAAATCTTTGAAGCTTTTCTTTGGCCCTTGCTGGCCGTTTCGCTCCCCTCATGCTGCTTGATGGTGATGCGATCCTTGGCTTTCCTGGCCTGCCTGGCCACCGTGACCTTTCGGCTCCTTGGGGCCCTTGCGAAGACCCCCTTCTGTGCGTTCTTTTCGATTCGTGCTGACACTGAACTGAACGGGCTAACTGCCCAGATGGCTTCGTTTTGCAAGCTGACGAGGTCGTTCGACAAGTTCTAACAAGCAACAGCACGAAGCTTGCTGACACTGTCTGACTGGTTGAATTTGAATCATAGCCGCGACCTCGAAGCGCTGATCGCGGTCCTGTTTGATCAAACTTGTCATGTTGGTGGGACGTTGAGTGCTTCTCCGCTACCTTTGTCCTTCGGCTTCCTCGAATGCTGGCTTTTCCATCGAGCAGCTTTCCGCGTCCTTTTTTTGGGGCCCTGCAAGAAGTTTTGCCTTTTGAGAGATTTTCGCTTGCAGAGCTTGTCGCGTGCTCCAGGCTCCCAGTTGGGAGACAGTGCTAGTATTAATTTTAACATCCATGCCGTGGCATGTACTAGGTGCCAACTGGAAGGCACAAAAACAGCCTGCGAGCTCTCCTGCGTCGGCAGTGGAGCTATGCTTGTGATACAGCTTCGCTTTGTGTTTGTTTTGCACTGATGTGCAGTGGCGCGGAAATGAAGGGGTGCTGAAGACGAATTTAGGGCAGCCACCACCACCCAGTGTGTGATGCTTGGAGTCCGTAGTTCGGAATGTTCGCATACGCTCCAGCTTTGTGTCATCCCTGGACGCATGCCCCAAGCAGGTGCGACCGTGATGCAAATAGTGTCGTGCTGATGTCAGGACGATGTGCGGCTCAAGATGCCTCAAGATGCAATACATAGTATGGTGCCAAAACCTCGCGTGACCTTTGCCTTAGCCACGAAAACGACGAATCCAACAAGAAACATACTGCAATGAAAGATTAGAGCTTCAGAACGGGAACCGTTCGGAGCGCCATGGGCCAGCCCTTGCCTCAGCTGAACGACATGTCTCTGCTTAGTAGCTAAGTGTGCCACGTTCGCACAACAACCGGGTAATGCGGCTTGTTGAATGAGTAGGGAGCAGTAGTGCCAGATGCAATCATGCGGCAGGCAGTGTGGCTGCTGCGTGCCTTCAATCGAGAAGGACGACGTACCAGAGGCTGGGATGATGAAGAGTGGACGCTGACATGATAAGTTTCTGCTTATTTCAGTCGGTTGCTAAAATTCCAGACGTTGCAGGTACCCTTGGCTCCGCAGGCTTCGCAGGCACCGTGCCATCAACAAATTTCATGCGGATCAAGACTTTCAACGTCTAGTGAGTCTAGTATTGTGTTGTTGCCTTCGCTGCGGTTGCCACGATGGCGAGGCTTCGATCCGCACGAACCCGCGGGCTCTGTCGGCAGTGTGCCGAGTGGACGGTTTTGTGCGATGTTTCGTCACCCGGGTGCTCAGCAAGAGGCCTTGTATTTGCTCTTGCCGCTTTTGATCCACAAGACAGCCAGCTCAGGTCCCTGAAGTGGCTCAGGCAGTCGACGGTGTTGACTGTTGAAGACGTGTCCCGGGAAGCATTGCTCTCGTAGAAGCAAAATCAATCAGTGCACCAATAGTCTGGGTTGAACCGTTGCCTTCTCTCTTGCGAACGTTACTTGTGTCTCTTGAAAATTTTGCTTTCCCTCCTCCCAGCTCCTCGCATCATGTCCTTTTTTTGTGTTGAATTTGACGCACGCGGAATCGTGCAGGCGACGTACGGGGAGAGCTTCGCAACGCTTGCCACGCTTGTACCTGCCCGGTTCTTGGACCCTGGAGTTGAGACATGGGCTGCCACTGGCCCGATGAAGCGCTGTGCATCCTCCCACGTGTGCTGAGGACCGAGCCAGCTTCCGGACCCTAGTCCCGGACGGTGCCTTAAAACTTGGGGGCTGTGGATGGATACAGTGAGCGGCCACACAGTTCTCTAGAAGGAGGGCGTGCTGGTTTGCTCTGTTGTCTCTTTTGTTGTGAACAGTTGGTATGGCTGAGGGTGTGGTCGAATTGTTACAAACTTACAAACGTTAATTGTGGACCGGGCCCGTCGGGGATCAAAAACAGGGATCCGAAAGGTGCGGCAATTCTGCTGACTTTTTTTTGTGCGGGGGATCTGTTGCGTTTGAGAGAGTGCGATGCGACCTTGGAATGATTGGAATATTGGACAGTATGAAAATCGTCTTCAGTGTACGAACCTTGTGAGCGGCTTTGACGGGATGGGAAAGAGCACTGACGCTGGAAAGTGTGCACACTGTGCCGGGGCACTCAGGCGGAAAGGTGAAGACGGAAATCACGAAAGCTCCTTCCTCCTACCGGGTCCTACCGTGCCACCCTGATGACTCAAATGCCAGGCAACAGGCGACGGAATGGGAGCTGCAGACGCTCAGAGCGGTGGCCGCGGTAGGGTCCGCTTACCAAGGACACTTGAAGTCTTTGGGCTATGGACCGCGTGACGACTTCCCTCTTCGAACCGAGCCCTGAGAGGGTGGCTGGCGACCGCTTGGGCTCTTCATGAGCCTACTGGTGGCCTTCTTCGTCTTTCGCCTTAGACATCGTGTCGAGATCTACAGCAACAGTGGCATCGTGATGTGGTGCTACTTCCTCCTGGACGTGCGGGGGCCTTTGCACGGGCCTACTATGCTCTGGTGGTCTTCTTCGTCTTCGCGAACCTCTGGTGCCCTTTGGGGTCTGACTTCGTCGAGCCCTTCCGGTGCCCAGTACTACTTTGTTGCCACCGGCGACAGTGACTGCTCACTTCTCCTTCAACGTGGACGTGGGATGCGGCTGGTGTCTTCTGGTGCGGCGACGGCTTCCCTCGCTCGGCGCTTTGCGGTCCCGTGCTCGCACCTCTAGGCCCACCCAGGCTGGCAGCCCGCACTGTTCTTTTTCGTCTTCATTTTTGGCAGTTGCGTGTGACAGCCCCCTTTAACAAGCCGCCAGTTGCAGCATGACTACTTCATGTACATTTCAGTCGCTGCTGCATCTTTCAAACTTCACTTGTACAGTTGCCGTTTTGGGCTGTGAAGTCTGGCTTTACAGTCATGCCTTTAATACATGGTTGCCTCTTTCAACTGAACTTTGAGCCCTGTTGGACCTTCTTGGCCAGCAGGGTGTACGCGCAATATTTCTCGATGACTCAAAAGAGGGGACATTGGAGATACGAAGCACCTGTGATGCTCATGGTGCTGGCATCTAGCACACAGCCTGTTGGGCTCGAGCCTGAAGGCATCGTCATTGACCGAAGGACTTTGTTGAACCGCGCCAGGCTGCACCAGCCGCAACCGCTGCAGACAACAAGAGCTGCTCCGCATGCCTTCATGCTAGAGCTTTCGTCCCGCTAGGCGGAAGTGGAATTTGAAATGCCTACGAGAGAACCAAAAATACCAGTCTCAGTACAAACTCTGGACCTTGGAGGGTGTGACATGCAAGCTCCGGGAAAGTTGATCAATCACTAAACGCTTGAATCATCCACATAACATGGATGTGCGTGCACGAGAATACAGTGAAGCAGGGGATCAAACGAATATGACGTGGGATTGGGGCTCAAGTGGAAAGCCTGCAGTCGCTAGGTGCCATGTGGCATAAGGCTGCCTTGTGGGCCTTGTTCGTGCTTCTGCGGCAGCTCGAGAAACCCATAAGCCCAGCCATTGTGCCTGCCACCTGTCTGTTCGAGCCAGGAAACCGGTCGGAGTGAAGAGGCAGCAGAACAAATTGTGGTGCAGGTCATTGGGCCGACTAGGGTCGAGACCTTTATCATCGCTGCTGCGGTCGGGTGGACCCCTTGGGTCTTGTCGTGGAGCTGGGCGGCTCTGAGTCGCCGTCGCCCCCCGTCTTCTCCTAGCCATGGCAGGCGCAGGGGCGGAGGTGTTTTGGAGATTTCGGCCCGGGACTAGGGCGGTGGTCTTTTATCAAGATGATGTTGTCTGGCATGAGCGCTATATCCTAGCACCCGGCCACACTGCCGAAACCTATTGGGTGTTAACGCCTGACGATGACATCTATGAAGAGGATCTTCGCGGCCGGTCGCCTGATGGACCTTCTCGCGTTCGCGAGGTACCCCGCGGCGTCCGGACTCTTCCTAACTTGAGGACTTCCGTCTACCGCTTCCGACAGGAGATGACCGACACCCTCATGAAAGAGAAGGTCAGGGCAGCTCTGCGAGAGCATGAGACAGCCTACGGGTCCATCGTCCCGATAGCTGATCACGAGGTCGAGCTTCCTAGCGGTGCCATCATGACTTTAGGGGGGTTGCTCGGGCGACGGCTGGCTGGCAAAGGGCCTGCGGCCAGGCAGCCGGGTCGGGCACCCGAGGTCTGGAAGGACACCCCTGGGCAGATTTGGCTTGCTGCGGAGCCCCGTGGCAAGATCAAGCTGGGAGAGCCTCTGTTTCCTATCGCGGGTGTTGATGTGGTATTGGGAGCCACTGACGGCGCATTCCTGAGGGAGGGTTCGTGGCTCCGTGGCGAGTTGGTCCCGGAACTCACGCGTGACACTTGGCTTCAGGAACGGGTGAGCTCTTTGTCTACAGTCGTGCGGGCGCCCATCGCTCCGGCGGACATCCTGGGGATCCCGGCGCCCATCACTGCGACCGATGCGGAGGGTGCGGGCCCGATCCTCGAGAAGGAGACCGGCAAGGACGAAAGCCAGCCAAGCGGCGACGGCGATGCAAGGACTCTTTGGGTAGAGTACGATGAGCAAGGGGAGCGCCACCGAGAGTGGCGCAAGGTGGTGTCAGATTGCGTTGTCCACTCATGGAAAGACTGGCCTCACGAGGGGCCGCCATCCTTGCAGTATGCCCTGAAGCAGTTCGGGAAGATTCGGGGAGATCCTCGGCTATGGCTCCAGCTGTGGCTTCGTCGGCATCACTTGGCCGAGACTGACCGGACAGCGCACGAGATGCGCACATTGATCGAGGCCATCTACCTTGGGGGATGCTACGATCAGCTCAACCTCCCTTCGCTGGCTGCCTTCGAGGCCATTGGCAGGCGACTCCAGACGATCACTGAGGCTTATGCGGCTTCTTTGGCGGTGCCCCCGAATGGCATCACGCCCGCCTCTTCACAGGCGTCAGCTCCCCAGATGAGATCGTGCCTCAGGAGTTGCGCGCCTGGGCTGCCAAACGGGGAAAGGATGAGGTTCGGAAGCTGCTCGCCAGTGGCGAGACGACGGGGCGGCGACGGAGGACTCATTACCAGGACCTCCCGGTGGCAAGGCAGGCAACAGAGGTGGGCGTCCCAGGAAGAACCTGGAGGCGCCCCAGGGGTCATGACGGCCTCTGTTGGGCCATCTCCTACATGCGGCCCCAGACTGGAGGGATCTTTCCCCTCCCCTTTCTGCAAGCCGAGGCCAGGCAGCACCGTGCAGCGGCAGGGCCGACGAATTAACCACATTAGGGATGTCAACGAGACCATCGGCGCCCTTAATTGGATGGCCGGGGTCTCCTATGATGGCAGCGCTTTTCGGCCTTCACTCCGGCAACTTGAAGTACTTGACCGGGTGGGGGTCGCGTGCAGGGACGCCCTCTCCTTGCCGGACGGGGCCACTGCTCCCATTTCTTCGGAGGCAGCCTTTCGCGAGCTGCTCCGCGGCTCCTCGGTTTACGAGCGGCTGGTACAACCTTGGCACCCTTCAAACTTGAGCGTGTGTCCTTGCCAGATTCAGTGCACGACTGTCCACAGGTCGCTGATTTGTTGCCAGGACACGCCCGTCAATATCTGGAGGTACCTGAGCGCATGTTGAGACAGGACTGTGAGAGTGATTGTGATGTTGTTCCGTATTGGGATCCTGCTTTGCGTTCTAGCCCCAAACACTATCGGGAATTGGTGGGCAAGCTTCACTCCATTGGGTATCTGGGCTACACCCTGCACCCTCGTGCCAGGGCCGGTGTGTTTTTTGTCAAGAAGTCCGACGGGGTGAGGCAGCGGCTCATTATTGATGCCAGACGGGCGAACGCTTTGCTCGCTCCACCTCCTCCCGTGCGGCTTTGCACTCCAGAGGCCTTCGCTCGGTTCGAGTTCAACTACGGCTCGGACGACCTCGACGAGGCCTTCCCGGGCATCGTTGGGGATGAAGCTGCTTTGTTTGTGGGGCTTNCCGTGCGGCTTTGCACTCCAGAGGCCTTCGCTCGGTTCGAGTTCAACTACGGCTCGGACGACCTCGACGAGGCCTTCCCGGGCATCGTTGGGGATGAAGCTGCTTTGTTTGTGGGGCTTTCGGACATAAAAGATGCCTTTCACCGGCTTCGCCAACCACGGTGGATGCAAGAGCTCTTTTGCTTAGATCCAATACCGGCGCGCTGGGTAGGGCTACAAGGGCAGACGATCGACGGCATAACTTTGGCGGCCGATCAGCTGATATATCCTATGCCGGCTTCACTGCCTATGGGTTGCAGTTGGTCGCTGTTCTTTGCACAGGCTGTGTCCGAGCACCTCACGGGGGAGATATCGCACTTGGCTCAGTCGGCCCTCTTGCGTGATCGCGGGCCGCCCCTTGTCATTCGCAGCCACATCCAGGACGCGAAGGAGTACGAGAAGGATTCGGAGTTGCCGGCCGGGGACCCGCGACATTACGTCTATGTCGATAATCTTGGTGTCCTTAGTACCTCTAAAGCCGTNATTCGCAGCCACATCCAGGACGCGAAGGAGTACGAGAAGGATTCGGAGTTGCCGGCCGGGGACCCGCGACATTACGTCTATGTCGATAATCTTGGTGTCCTTAGTACCTCTAAAGCCGTTGTCACGGAGGCACTTGGAGAGATCAAGAACACTTTCGAGGCGCGGGGCCTAAGCCTACATCCTGGCGAAGTCGAGTGCGATGATATCGATGCGCTTGGCTGCAGGTTGTCGGGAACCAAGCGGCGAGCCTGCTTGAAGCCGGCGAGGTTTTGGCGACTGAGGCAGGGCATTCGTTACCTTCTTGGTCTCCGGAGCGTCAGCGGGCGGGTTGTTGAAGTCATCCTGGGCCATTGCACGTACTGTGCTCTCCTTAACCGGTCGCTTTTGTCTGTCTTCAGCAGCATCTACAAGTTCGTGCGAAAAACCTATGATGCACGCGCCCCTCTGTGGGCGTCTGTCCGGGAAGAGCTTCAAACCTTCTTGGGGTTACTGCCGTTGTGCTACGCAGACTGGTCACGAGAGTGGAATACTATGGTTTCGGCCTCAGATGCTTCGCTCAGTGGCTTCGGCGTCTGCGCCAGAAAGCTTTCCCGAGAATTGGTGGGCGCCATTGGAAGGGTTCCCGAACGGGAACGTTTTCGCAGAGGTCCCACTTTGGGGGCCCGTGCCGCGGCCTTGATCGAAGGTGAAATCTGTGATGAGGACGAGATCGATTGTGCGAGACTCGTTCAGGCTGGCTGGGAGATCGACTCCAACTTTCCTGAAGTGCCCCGCCACGTGCTTAGGAAAGATTGTTGGGATGTGAAGCTCCATGGGCGGTGGCGCCACTCTGACGGCATCCTTACTCTCGAATCCCATGCTCTGCTGAAGTCCCTCTCTCGAATCGCACACACTCGTTGGGGCCAACATGTAAGACAATTACTGTTAGTGGACAACATGGCTGTTGCGCTTGCATTCGACCGGGGTCGACCCAGAAACTACACCATTCTGCGGATCATTCGGAAATTTGGGGCACTTTGCCATGTGTGCGATGGGTTCCCTCAGAGTACAATTCGGCCGATGAGCCGTCCCGTCTCTACGAGGGTTCGCCTCCTGGCCCCTCCGGCCACTCCGAAGACGGCCACCGGAAAGAAGAGAAGCAGGACTCTCGAGGCACCTACCCACCTCAGTGACAACCGCCGGGGAGCGCAAGAAGCCGAGGACACTACAGCCCGGCGAGTTGACCAGTCTTCTTGTCTCTCGCGGTCGGCCGGTTGTTCGTCTCCCCGAGAACGACCAAGCACTGGCGGCACTAGCGGCGCCCGACACTGCCGGTCAGGAGACTTCCTCAAGCGAGACAGAGGAGGAGGTGGGTGTAGCCCCGGCACCCGGCCGGACCAGAGAGTTGGCCAAACGTCGGCGGAAACGGCTCCGACAGTACTTGGACGCGGCCTTCACCAGCGCCCAACGGGGCACCACCTTCTTGGAGTCCGCGGCGGTCACCTCCAAAGTGCAGAAGTACTACCGCAAAGAGTTGGTGGCGTTCGACCGGTTCGTGTTGCGGCATGGATTGGACAAAGGAAACATGGATGCGACAGTCACCGCCTACCTGAACGCCCTGTTTTGGGAAGGACAGCAACCACACCGGGGCGAAAAGTTCCTAGCCGCGCTCATGCACGAGCAGCCCGCTTTCGGCAAGCTCGGCTCTTGCAAGCTGCCCAGAAGCTGGCGAGCACTGAAGGGATGGAGGCGGCTGTGTCCGGCCCGGTCTCGAAAGCCAATGCCCCTCAATGTCTGGCCGTGGAAATGAAGAAAGCCGGGCAGACGCGCATGGCTCTCTTCCTGCTTTTGTCCGTGTCGACCTACAGTCGCCCCTCCGAGCTGTTCAGGTGCACGACACGGTGTTTGGTGCGTCCCAGCAGGGGCGCCCTGAACGAGTGGGCCTTGCTGCTTGCCGCGCAGGAGTACGAGACCCCGACCAAGACCGGCGACTTCGACCACTCGGTGGCGCTGGACTCAGCGTGGCTCCGACCCTGGGTTCAGCCGTTCCTGGAGGCTCTGAAGCAGCAGTCTCCGACAGCGCCCCTGTGGGACTTTCGGTACGGCGAATACTTGGACATGTTTCGGCAAGCGGCGCGCAGCCTGGGCCTAGATCTTTCTCCTTATCAGACCAGGCACTCGGGGCCCAGTATAGACCGGGCCAGAGACTGGCGGAGCTTGTACGATGTGCAAAAACGAGGAGCTTGGCGAGCTTACAAAAGTGTGGTGAGATACGAGAAGCATGGCCGTCTCTCGTTGAGCTACCACAACCTTCCTCGCCACATCCAGGTGTACGCCGATCTCTGCGAGCAATGTGTCGGGGATGTGCTCTTCAATCGTCGGCCGCCGCCGGCCGGACCTTGAGTCACAGACGCCCTGGCGCCTACTACCTGGACCTTTTTGCCGGCCAGGGAGGGGTCAGTCGTGGTTTGAGACGCCGTGGTTACCGGAGCTACGAGTTTGACATTTTGCATGGCCCTCGGTACGATCTTACGTCGTCCGAGGTACAGGCTCGCATTCTTCAAGCCATTCGCACAGAGGCCGTGCTTGGGGTTATGATTGCTTTACCATGCCATTCTTTTTCAGGTGCTCGGGATCGCACTTCTGCCATACGCAGCCGGAGCTTTCCTTGGGGCCTTCCCTCTGAAGTCCTCACTGACGCTGACAGAGAAAAAGTTGCGCTTGGCAATCGTTGCGCACAGGCAGCCCTCAAGTTCATTCGTGCTTGTGACGCGCGATCCATTCCTTGGGTCGTTGAGAACCCGCACTCCTCTAAGCTGTGGTACCTGCCAGAGTTTCAGCACCTCGCGTCGGCGTCCCATACACAGGTACGGGTCGTCGACTTCTGCGCGTACCGTATGCCCTGGCGCAAACGGACTCGCTTCCTGTTTGGCAATGTCGATGAGTGTGATCTTGAACGCTTGCGCAGTCGCCGCTGCTCAGGAGTCGCTGGAAGCTGTTCGTTCAGGTCTCAGAAACACTTCCAGCTCACTGGTGCCGGCCCTCGTGGCGTGCCTTGGACACTCTTGGCCCAGCCCTATCCCGCCCTTTTGTGCCGAGACTTGGCTCACATTCTGTGTGCTGCTGACATCGTTGGTGGTTCACATCTCCGCTGATACGGGATGATACGGGATGAGGATGCATTTGTCAAAGCACTCTCGGTGTACTTCATACGCCTTTGCGGGCCCGACGGAGGCATCTTCGCCTACTTCTTTGGCATGCGCCTTTCAGTTCTGTTTCACAGCTGCGGACCCGCTAAAGGATTTGAGAACTGCACCGCTCAAAAGGAAGGGAGCCTGCTGGGATGTATGGATGTGCGTGCACGAGAATACAGTGAAGCAGGGGATCAAACGAATATGACGTGGGATTGGGGCTCAAGTGGCCCGCCCTCGCCACCCTGGGATGAGGATGCATTTGTCAAAGCACTCTCGGTGTACTTCATACGCCTTTGCGGGCCCGACGGAGGCATCTTCGCCTACTTCTTTGGCATGCGCCTTTCAGCTCTGTTTCACAGCTGCGGACCCGCTAAAGGATTTGAGATCTGCACCGCTCAAAAGGAAGGGAGCCTGCTGGGATGTATGGAAAGAAAAAGGGGTGCATTCACGAAGTCAAGAGGCACTTTGCATCTTGCACAAACAAACCTTGAATTACCTCAGAATCCGGAGGGTCACCGTTGATGTGGTTATGGACGTGCAGCCGGAGAGTGCATCTGCGGCCGCTATGTAGCTTTGTCTCTTTGTGGTTTGAAGTTGTTGAAGTACTGTGTAGGTTCTAGTTGTTGGATCTGTTTCCCCGCCCCTTGACATTTGCACCACTCTGGTCCGTTTGCCTAGAGCATCCATGCCGAAACCACCACAACCTGCATGTGATAGAGCATCCCTTTGCCAGAGCCTGTTGCCAAAGCACGCGCCCGCCCAAACCATATGATGTTCCGGGCCGTGTCCCAGGATCGTGGGAGCTTCAGCACCCTGATCCCGGATAGGACACGGGTGACCTTCGATATTCTGCGCTTGGTGCCTGGAAGGGGGCTGTGTTTGCAAGCGGCAGGAAGAGCTTTGAGACTCTACAGCCAAGCCGGCTGAGTCCAGGGCCGAGCGACGAAAAAGCATTCAACTTATTCTGTTCTAATTTCTAAATGAAGCCGCTGAGGCTTTGGCACTTTGCTACCTGACAGGTCGCGAGCTCAATGACAGGTCGTGAGCAGAGACAAAGTTGCGTCGTTGCTTCCGAGGCTTAGCTTTCAGGCACTCGCCGAGGAGCCGGAACACGGCACGCTGCCGAAGCTTTTCTAACCTCGCGCTTCGCTGCACGCTCCGTTTGTAGCTCCTTACACGATCATAACACGGGTACAGATGTATGATAAATTCATACAAGGCTGGCAACCGAGATTGCCTGAGAGCATGATACATAGACATAGACAGCGACTGCGAGCTCGCAGGGGGACAATGTTGAAGTTGCGCAACAAAAAGTCGTCCAGAGCTCGCGGTAACCTTTGCAGCGGTTTCCGCGGATCGTGTGTTTGCTCAGCAGCAGCTTCCTGTTTCGGTGGTGCCGTGGGCCAGGTTCCGAGAAGAGTTCAGAGAAGGGGGAGGCAGGGAAGGATGGCTGAAGCTCTGCGCGAGTTTGCTGAGAGCAAACAGGAGGCTCGGGCGAATCTTTACGCGGACTCTCTGGAGGTCCACGGCTTTGCCATGCCTTGCCATGCCTTGCCTATCTGATTATCTTCGCACCATTCTGCACCCTGCCCTGTGTGAGGCCCAAGCTGTTCAAGCTTCAAAGGCTCGGAGGTTTCGCAGGCTGGCCTTGAAATGAGAGCGGCGGCGGCTTTGAAGGTGATGCCTCCAGCTCGCGGCTTTCTAGGCTTGGTGTTTGGATGCTCCTGAAATTTTTCAGATGTTGACTCGTGGGTTTCTTGACCAGGTCGCCTTGCTTCGATTCGCAAGTCCTCGGCACCATACCGAGGAAGTTGAAGACGCCTCGCTACGCGTAGTTCTAGGTTCTAAGGTTCTCTGTCTCATCAGACACTGCAGGTCACAAAAGGAGCCTCGCTATGGCCCTGAACACCCCAAACGAACCACACGCACGCTGCTTTCGTGATCGGTTTCACCCCAACGGAATGGTCCACGCACACAGCACATGTGTACAGAGCAGAACCTGTGGGGTCAGAGCACCGTGGGGTCAGAGCACCACCGGCACAGCTCCAGTGCAAAAGTCTGGCCAGTGCATCAGACGTGTGTCGGTCGCGGCCGTGTCCTCAGAATTCTCCGGCGCCGTTTTGATGCTTTAGATGCACAGCCACTGCAGGTGCCATTCAGAAAAGTGAAGAAGTGGTTCGCACCAGAGCGGCTTTATGCAGCTTCATGTGTGCTTGCAAAGATCATCCTGCCATGCTTCCCCCCAATACACAAGACAGAACCACACGCAGCCTCCCCTAGCAAAGCCGACACAGTGCCCCTCGAGCCAATGCTCCGTGCCTCGCCTCGTGCCACAATGGCCGCGATGGCCGCGATGTGAGCGGCCTGGGAGTGGCCTGGGAGCGGCCCATGGCTCACGAGGAGCGCCCAGCGCGGACGCGGCCCCCGCCGCGGCACAGCCCAGCCTGCGCTTTGCCTCTGCTTTGCCTGTGCTCTCTGTCGCAGGAGGAGCAAGCCTTGGAAATCGAGGTCACCCGGACTGCCGTGGCGTCGTGGCGTCGTGGCGTCCCGTGAGTTTTCAGAGACCCTGCAGGCTTTGCAGTCGATCTTCGAGGGAGAGGAGTTCAAGAGTATTTCCGAAAAGGAGTGTGTGCCCTGAAGCTGAAGGGCGGCAAGCGGGGCCCGCGGGGCCCGCGGGCCCGCGGCCCGGGCGGTTGCGTCGTCTGTGAAAGCGTGAGGTTCGCCATCAAGCTTCAGCCCTTCCCTGGCGGAGAAGAGGAGCTCTGCGATGCTCTGCGGACTTCGGGCGCTGCACGTCAGAGCCCCTGTCTCACAGGAGAACCACGTCGGTGTCACGCTCCACGTTACGTACACAGATGCCTACCCCGACGAGCCCCCGATATGGGAACTCGAGGAGGGAAAGAGAGAGAGAGGTGACCCTCATCGGATGGGGACTCGAGGCATGTTGTATTGGCCAGAGGCAGAGCAGCATTCCCGGATGGGGATATGGCATATGGGGTATGGCAGACCATGGAATGGGAGCTGTGTGTCACACCGAACGTGATAGACCCCGACATGCAGAAACGCACTCCGAGCACGGCACCAACTTTGGCTGGCAAGACTGAAATCTGGTTGATCACACCCCACAACTTCCCACTTCTCCACTCCATCCACTCCCCCAACTCATTGAAGTACCGCAACAACGCTGGGGAAGAGAAGGGCATGCCCCCTCGCAGAGATGCAGCCTACGAGGCGTCATTCCCCTGCCGCAAAGGTTTCCCAGCAGCTTGCCAGCAGATGCGAGCTGCGCAGTTATCCAAACGGTGATATTCACGTTGAGTGCTCACACTTGATTGGACGGCGTGTCAACGTTGGTTCGAGAGGTAAGGGGCAGTTCATATCATTGCTGTGCGAACGCGCCTCGGCAGCCATCCGAAAAGTAACGAAGCAGGCCGCCTCTGTGAAGCTGCGGGAAACGCAAGCAGTACTACTAACTCGGTAGGATGTTCAAACCGACGCCAACGAATGCAGCTGACTTTTCACGCGCCCATGACACTACTCTTTGCCGACGTTTCGTATCTAGTACTCCTCAGGGCTTTGGGCACGATCAATGCTGCGCAATGTGAAAAAGGTCACACGCAGGCTTCACCTGCACATAACCCTTCACTCGATGGCTGCTGCTGTAAATTTTTTTTACAACGCGCCTCGGCAGCCACCGAAAAGTAGCGAAGCAGGCCGCCTCGCAAGCAGTGGTCCCCAAGACCAGAAGCTCCGTCACCTTCGAAATCGCACAGCACCGAGATTTTAAACTGCACAGCAAAAGCCACGGTTCGAGGATTTTGGTCATGGGGAAAGGACGTCTGGCCCAGGCCCTCCTTGGAGCCGAGCCGAGCCGAGCAGTCCCGAGATGTCCCGAGTCGCAGTGGCAGCAGTGGCCTCCTGCAATGTTCGGAAGGACGTTTTGGGCCTAAGCGACGAGAAGCTGGAGCAGCTGAAGGAGAAAATCACCGTCGGGTTCCAAGCCACGAAAATCCTGCAGGGTCCTGCAGAATCCTGCAGACTGCGGAGTCGCTGCGTCCTTGGAAGCTTCAGTTCTTGCTCGTGTCGTGGCTCAGGAGACGATTGAGTCGTCCATCGGCATGGCCATGATTTACTCCGTGACGGAGGCATGCCAGGACCGCACGAAGCTCAGCCCGGCACCTGGGCACACTCGGAAGAGCCCGCGGATCTTCCAGGGATCCAGGGATGAAAAGTGTGCCTCTCTATGTCGCGGCACAGAATTCAAGAGAGGGTGGCAGTGACGGAGCGCTTTGGAAGTATACCATGGAGCAGAGAGTGTGTTAGGAGAGTTTATAGGATGAGAGGTGCAGTCTCTGGCACGACCCACTGCAGGACTTTCTAAAGGAGAACAACCAAAAGGAGCTGTCCATGCACGAGCAGATGATGCTGCGGCATGCAGCCGGAGAGGCGCATCGGAACGAACTTTTCATCTCTAAGTCCGGGCAAGCGCTTTCGCAGGACGACGACGAAGAGGAGGAGGCTCCTGTGAGTGTAGGCTTTTTGATATGCCATGGCCAGCATTCAGCCAATTTGAGAAGGAGGGCGAGGAGGATGAAGAGGAGGAGGAGCCGGAGTGGAAGGGCGGCCAGCTCGGTGTTTCCGGTGAGGCACCAGAACAGGTTCCGGCGCTCACGGATTTGTCCGGGTCAGGCTTATCGGAGAAGGCCCTCTGTCCCGAGAGCGAGCGGATCACGGCGGAGAGTTTCGCAGCTTGGAAGGCCACCGGTGCACCGTTTGCTGTCGGCCACGGGAATCACTTCTGGCTTGCTGGGCCCTTCTTGTTGAGTCGCGACGAGCTTTTAGGCAGAAGATCTCACTCCACATGAACTTATCAACGACGAACAACACCTCTTCTCTCCCAAAACCGTGGGCCGGCAACCGACCTGAGAGATAGCCGTCTCAGCCGGTGGTGCCAGGCCAAGTTTGATGCGGAGATGATTGAGACTGGGGTCTTGAAGCGAGACGAAGTGAAATCAAGGACAGTTTTTTGGAACGCCTTTCGCGATCTGAATGTCGAAGATGGAAGCGAGTTTCCTCCGAGCAGGTCCGGTAAGCTGATTTTCATGCAGGGCCAAGAAGGAGAGGAACGTGCGGGACCTTGGCCTTGCATGAAGTGCTTTGCATAGCTTTGCTGCTTGCTGCCCAGCCTCACGAGCTCCGGAGGCAAGAAGGAGGAGAATGGGTATCCTGCTGGAAAGACGCAACCCCAGCCTTTGGGCTGTGAGTGAGATCGACTCTATAGTGCTATGTGCTATGTAGTGCGATCGCGAGAGTATCAGTTTTGCATTTGGTGCCAGGCCCGATGTCCTGGTGTACGATGCTGCTTTGTTCGGCGAGGTGGGCCCTCGGCTCTCGCAGGCGTCGCACCAGTGCGGAAGCTTCGCTCATAGGAGGACGCAGACCTTGATGACATCGAGGACGACTGAGCCTTCCGACCAGTGCGCACACGTTCGCTCCGCACGAAGTGTGCTCCCAGCACCTCAAACATGCTGTGACGAGGGTGCTGCCTTTGCGAGAGTCTAGGTGCGGCCTCTGTGGGCAAGAAGAGCCGGTTGCCGCCGTTTCAAGAGGTCATGATTGACTGGCACTCGAGCATTTCGGGCTCTCGAGGTTCATGTTGTAATGCAGATTGCGGGATGGAGTGTGGAGAGAAGGAGCCTTGAAGCCGAGTGGGTAACGGGCCGAAGCTCCCAAAGCAACCATGGCTTGAGCCTGGTGCACCCAAGTCGGGACGATCAGCGCCAGCTCGAGCTCGCAAAGTATGAGGACTCGGACACGACCTGAGCGGTCACATGTGGCCAGTCTGGGCGAATGCCATCTCCGATGTGGGGCCTCGAGAACGGATAAATCCATCACACCGTCGTAGCTTTGTGCTGAAGGCACTCTGCGATCGACAGTTGTCCTGGGCAAAAGCTACAGCCCTGGGTTCGTGGATCGTCCGAAGTCGGGTCGCACCTCACCTATCTCATGCTGCTGTGGCGGAGGCTGTGCTGGGTGCCCAAAGCAGGGCGGCACAGTGGCAGGGGGCCCTCGCAGTTCTTCGGGGCTTGAGCCGGCCGAGCCGCCGCTGCACCAGCGCTGCCATCACGGCCCTGGCCAGGAGTGGAGGCAGCGCGTGGCCTCGGGCCGCTGCGCTCTTGGCAACCGCCCGGGCCTCGACTTGCAGTGCAGCTTGCAGCGCTCGGCCACGATGCTGGCCGGGTGTGTGTGTGTGTGTGTGTCTGTGTGAAGTTACAGATTAGCAAAGATGCGACAGAAAGTGGGAAAAGTCGAGGTTAGCTTGCCAACCTATGGTATGACTTCGGTCATACTCAGGGTCATTTCAAGGGTGTGCTTCGGCTGGTTTTCTGTCAAAGTGCCAGTCATGAGGCTTTAGCTTTATATAGAAAGGTCGGTGCCCAGAAGGCGAGCGCAACAGATTCTCCAAAATACTGTCATACAAATATGCTGAAAGATGTCGGGGCAGGTTCAACATCGTCGACGATACAACTACAGTGGGTCAATAATTTCGCCTACCCTACAACTCGCGTGTGTCAATGCTTTCGCCTCAACAACTCGTGCATGTAAATGCTTGCGATCGGCAATGCAAGCATATGGGAGTGACTAGCTGCGGCTTTGCCGGCGAAGCTCTCGACCTTGAATAAAGAGCGATATGGGAAGGCTGCGGCTCTGACCTGCGAACTCCCATGATCGCCAAACAAAATATACGTCGGTGGCAGGGACTTGCAGAAAAAGAGTGGCTGCGGCTTGGCCTGCGAAACTCTCAAGAATCACTTCCAGGCGGTATGGGAGGGCTACGGCTCTGACCAGCGAACGAACGACCATCATCGCCAGCCACAAGACATGTCAGCAGCTGTGCGCGGTGCTGCCAATGTTGGAATGCGTAGGTTGGAGTGTGCTGTGTCGCCAATGTTGGAACGCGTAGGTAGGAGGAGTGCGCCGTGGTGCCCACGTTGGGATGCGTAGATCGGAGTGCGGTTTGCCAATGTTGGAATGCGTAGGTCCGAGTGCACTGTGTTGTGGGAGTGCGCTGCTTAGACCGAAACGCACTGTGGTGACAGTGCTTAACTTCTTTCAAAGGGGAGCTGTGCGTGTGACACCTTGTCACCAAGGGCAAAGGAATACAGCAGGGGCCCAGCGGAGAGGCAGGTAAGATGAGTACGTGCGCTGGCCAACCAAGACCGCGCACTCATCTACCTGTCCTTTCGTGTAAACGTACTGGCGAAATGATGCAAAGATTAGCAAAGATGTGACAGAAAGTGGGAAAAGATGAGATTACAGTTTACAGCTTGCCAACTGCGGGTCATTCCAAATGTGTGTGTGTGTAACTCCTGTTGCCAAGGAGATCTTTTGACAGAGTAAGTTGAGCAACGCAGGGGGGCAGTGCATGTCTGACAGTCACTGCCCAACGAAGACACTGTCAGTACATGGTGATATTTTGCCTGATCAGCCAGACGTACCTGCTTGTACCGCTGCAAGATGATTTCGATACTGAGTGAATGCGCTTAGGTTTCGGATAATCAGGCGTGTAGGAAGGTACAATGTTTTCGAAGCTCAGATTGGAGACCTGCACATGTGTGCTCCAGGCAGCATTCGTTTATCGCGCTGTCTGCTCCGGGGTAGCCCGGATGAGGTCATGTCAATGACCAGACTTGTTCCCTGCCATCGGAACACCTGACCTAAGCCTGCTGACTCGATTCCGTCTGCTGTATGCCAGAGTTACCGTCAGCTGATTTTGTGACACTCTTTCAAATGTCTCCATCTGAGAAGCGTTGGTTCAGCCTGCTTTGCTTCGGCCTGCTTGTGGTTCAGGGTTGACGTTAATCTTTTTGTGCAACACCTGAAGCGTTTTCCTGAGCTCAGATCGAAGAGATTTCACTGTCTTCGCAGTTAGTGCTGCCATGTGGAGTTCGGATTCGCGCCAATGGTCCAACAACTCNGACTGGTGGGCTTCCAACAAAGATGGCAACGTAGCCGGAAGTGTTCCTGCCAGCAAGCCTGTTCTGCCATCGCATTTCAAGAGTGATGACAAGTTCTTTGATTCGACTGCAGTCGGTTCCGGCAATCACCAGTTTCATCGTGTCATCCAGTCTACGGATTGGTCCAGGAAAGCACAACTTGCTGGCAGATCAATAGAAGATTTGCGAGTGCATGAGATTTGTTTTCATGGCATGAGTGAGTTCTCGCTTCGCATGCTATCTGAAGGTCGCTTCCAGTCGATTGTGTGGACCCGTAACACTGCAGAGAGTGTTTGGTTACTCAGTTGCTTAAAGGCATTCGCGAGATGAAAGCTGACGTTGATGCAGTTGCACTTGAATGCATCAAGGAGCAAGGTCTACCTGTGCTGGATAAGCACAAACAGGCAGCATCTTTCATGGAGCCGCTAGTGGATGTGCTACTCAAGGAGATCAAGAATCGTGTGCCAACGGCGGCCGCGTCGTCAAGTGCTGATTCTGAAGAGCTTATTCGAGCCAAAGCCAAGCTAGCGCAAGCCGGACTTGCGCTGACCCCTGGCAAGCCTGCTGCCCCCTCCCAAGCCAGTGAGAGTCCTTCCAAGCCTGATCAGTCGCAAGGGTTGCCGATTGACAATCAGCGTGGCACCAAGCGCAAAGCTGAAGAGCAAGTGAAGGATNGCTGCCCCCTCCCAAGCCAGTGAGAGTCCTTCCAAGCCTGATCAGTCGCAAGGGTTGCCGATTGACAATCAGCGTGGCACCAAGCGCAAAGCTGAAGAGCAAGTGAAGGATCCTGATCCCTCCAGTCAAGTTCGGAAGCTGTTGAGCGGAAAGCCGGTCACCTCGTTGAAAGACAATCGACCCAAGAGCGTCAGCAGTGAGCATGTTGAGTCTTGGATGCACATTCAAGCAGCAGTACAAAGGCAAGTTCCGTGAGCTCAACAAGCATGTCAACTTTGTTGTCAAGTTGCTTTCGGAGAATGCTGACAGGAAAGAGATTCTAGAAGCTGCCATCAAGTTCGGACTCGATCGCAAGTTCGCAGCCAGATTGAACGTCAGCAGTCTTAGCAAGTGCATTGCGGTTGCTAAGTACCAAGCCGCTTGACTCGCGGTGAAGGTANGCAAGTTCGCAGCCAGATTGAACGTCAGCAGTCTTAGCAAGTGCATTGCGGTTGCTAAGTACCAAGCCGCTTGACTCGCGGTGAAGGTAGAGCAAACACCTAGTTCCCACGCGGTCGTATGCACCGCACTGTTGCATGACATCTGTCAACTGGGACAGGCGCTAACCTTTTTCAAGCATGAGTGCCTGCATCTTCCGAAAGCTGACATTAATTGGTCGCAAGGGTTATTGCATCTTGTTTGCTTTTTCACTTTCAAGATTCGCAGTTGCAGTCTTGGGGGCATGCCCTACGAGACAAGTTACAGAGTATGGGCTTATCTCCATTACAGTATTCCTGGCTACAATTTGCGGACCCACTTGCCGTATATATCAAAGTGGCCGTGGATTGGCGATGTGGTTCTGGTATTGGGCATTACCGCCAGCCCAACACGATGATGTATTTTGGATCCACAGGCGTATCTGTGACATTGCCTGAAGCCAATCGTATGTCCGTTCTGCGTAAGTTGGAGCGAGGTCAAGAGGCGCAAGCTGAATTGGCCATTAGGTATTGGCACCAGAATTCATGTTTTCAGCAGTTTACGTTATAATCAAGATCGCATCTTGTGACAGTTACCGTGACGCCTGGACATTGGAACATGTTCTGATCTCTCAGTGGCAACCCAAACTCAATTTTCCTGTTGTGCAAGTGTTCTTGAAGCGTACTACATTAGGCTTCCGTCCTGCTCGTCAGCAACGTTTTGCTTCTTTTTCACGCTTCGGACTTCGACTCTGGCGAAAGTTGCGTAAGAGACTCTTTCGCAGTGTGCAGCCTCTGGAGTGTGCAATACAGCGACGTCAAGCATGGGAGATCTTGTATGTCTCTCCAGTTTCGCACGTGCCAGCTTCGATGCAGTCAAGCTTTTGCGTAGTCAACGGCTGGTGGATGATGAAGTGTATGCCATCATTCGACTTAGCCTTTGTCTGGAAGAGCCTCTGAAAACGAGAGTCCGCAATTTGCTCAAGAGAGTGGCGCACCACCGGCAGATGACCTGGCCCGGTCACCAACAAGCATGTCTTTCTTTACCCGTTCTGTCACATCAATCGTTTGCGGCGTCAGTGGATCGGTGGCTTCGAGATACTGTGTTGAGATTTCGCCCGATTCTTGTTCCTTTCCATCTTCCCAGCACCAAAGTTCGTGAGGCCACGNGTTTGCGGCGTCAGTGGATCGGTGGCTTCGAGATACTGTGTTGAGATTTCGCCCGATTCTTGTTCCTTTCCATCTTCCCAGCACCAAAGTTCGTGAGGCCACGCTACAGTCCTGTAAGGATTTGCTGCACAATGTGCCCGTTTGGAATAAGTTCTTGTTGCAGCATAGAGAAGCTGATCTTCCATGCAAGTGTTCGTCTTTACAGCTTCCGACCGAGTGCTTTGTGGTTGGACATCTTGCAGCAGGTTTTGAGTTACTGAGTTCGATTCATCCGGATCTGGGGTACCTGGGACAAGGCAGTGCAAACTCTACTTTCTTTCCGTCTAGAACCAAGTTTTTTGCTGACGCGACAGAAAGGTTTGAGAAGTGGAGACGCATTCATTGTTTGCTTGCTCTGACTATGCAATCTTTTGAGACCTTTCTGCAACAGCAACGGCAGCTTCATGAGCGTTGTGTCCATGCAGAGTACCGTTTGGGTTGGCGGAAGGTTCAGAATTGCAAGAAAGCTCTTCAGGCCTTTGTGGTTCATTGCGAAGATCACCACCCCAACCACTTGATGGCTTTCTGCCCGCAGTTCTATTTCGCTTGTGTCATCTGTACCTGGACGGACCCGTTAGTGTTTCAAGAACTGAACACCGATGCAGAGTCTCTGAAGGCCTGGGTCTTTCAACAGATTCCCAAGAATATTCGAAGCAAGTACCCGTGGGGTGTTGATTCCTCAGGAAGTTTGCCAGTAGGCTTCGTACCACTCAAACGAAAGAAGATGTTCCGGAAGGGACGCGCCCTTGTCTCTTATCTGCATTCACCGGTACGCAAGTTGCTTGCAGCTGCAGCCTACGCCATTCAACTCATGCTGAACACAGCTTGGAATGGCCTTGACTTGAGTCTTCCGGGGATTTGGCGACGCATTCATCACTTCTTGCAAGACATGCCCTCATCTGTTGAATTGCTGGAATTTGGTAGGATTCTTCAACAGTGTGCCCAGAGAGATGATCATTTCTGCCTTACAATTGCTCACTCGTGACTATCAGCAGCAAACTGGTGTTCAAGTTTTCACCATTGATTTGCGGAAGAGCACTGCGTCTGCCCAGCGAGCTTTGCCACACAAGCCTAGAGGTGGAAGGTCTGGCAACATTCGAGTTTTGGATGCCCAGCATTTAGTTTCCATTGTGNCACACAAGCCTAGAGGTGGAAGGTCTGGCAACATTCGAGTTTTGGATGCCCAGCATTTAGTTTCCATTGTGCAGCTCTCGTTTCGAACGGGAGTCTTTGTTGCCAATCACAAGTGTTTCAGCAGATTCGTGGCACTTGCATAGGAAACCAGATTTCTCCTGTTCTTTCCAGTCTGCCTGTCATCCTCAGGGAACGCATGTGGAAGCAGTCTCTTGAAGTTCAGCTGGCAGAGCGAGGGCTAAGACCGTCTCATGTTTTCATGTGTCGGTATGTTGACAACCGCCTGGTGTTATGTGACAGCTCGGTACCACAAGTAAGAGCGATGCGTGAGTTTCTGCATCCTATTCTACGGTGCATCTATTGAACTTGAAGAAGTCACTGATCATTCTTTTCTTGGTTTTCGTGTCTGCATGCGCGCCCGTACCGTGGAGTATCAGCAGCCTACATCTCCGTGGCAGATTCGACATTACAGCAGCGCTGGATCGATGAAGATTCGTACAGCTGGCTTTTATTCCAGACAAGCTCTTATACAGAAGTATTCGTGGCCTCCAGAGACTCGGAGACAACAGGTGCAAGAGCTGAGAAGACTGTATGCTGAGCGCGGGTTCACCCAGTTCATGACCTAGGTAGCATCAGTGGCTGAGTGTGTTTGAAACAGTGCTCGCCTTGAGTCAGTTTTGTGCTGTTGCAGTCACATGTCAATTGCTGCATGAGCTTTCGTCTGATGCATAGGGGCGGACCAAGCAGCGCTGTGAGTTCTTCATCTGCTACGTCTAGGTCTAGGTACCCAGTGGATGAGAGATTTCCAGTCAATCCTTTGAGACCAACTGACTGTGAACTCGGTTGCTTCTGACATTTCCATCGGCCCAATGGGTAGGTCTTGAGTCTGCAGTGCATTTTGCACAACTGTTGAGCGGAGTACAGCAGATGCCTCGAGTTGCGCAGCAAGCCTCCAGTTCTGGGATGCCGCCGCCAGCTGTCACTTCTGCTCCCGCTTCCTCCTCGTCCTCCCCCTGTCCTGTTTCTGCTCCTGCTCTTGCTCCTTCGTTTGTTCCCTCCCCTCCCCCTCCTCCCCCTCCCCCTCTTCCCCCTCCCTCTTCGTGTCCTTCGTTTTCGTCTTCTTCTCCTCTTCCTCGTCCGCCCCTCCCTCCCCCTCCACGGGGGCCCAGTGTGACACCTCCCCCACAGCAGCCTCAGGCAGTGGGAAGCCAGTCACCAATAGCAACGCCCTGCAATCTGCCAGCACCTGTGGATTTTTCTTCCGGAGCCTACAGCAGTGTTGTTGGCACCGTGCATGGTGCTTCGCTCACCACGCAAGTAGCTCGGGATGGAACTACACTAGCTACACCCAAAGCCTCGGCAATTACCGCACGTACTGTTGCTACAACTTCGGCAGTAACCCCCACTGATCCTGGTGCAGAGCTCGTTCTTCAGCAAGCTGAGAGCACGCTTTTGGATGAANAGCCTCGGCAATTACCGCACGTACTGTTGCTACAACTTCGGCAGTAACCCCCACTGATCCTGGTGCAGAGCTCGTTCTTCAGCAAGCTGAGAGCACGCTTTTGGATGAAGAGACAATGTCTGCGCTGTTGCAGCAAGATTCCCTTGCCAGCCCGCTGTCTTATCATTGGAGTCTTCCTCCCACCACTCTGATCAAATCATCGTTAGGTCGTGCTGCTTGGTTGAGTGAGCAAACGAAGCGTTGGCAGAATGTACCGACGCCNAGTCTTCCTCCCACCACTCTGATCAAATCATCGTTAGGTCGTGCTGCTTGGTTGAGTGAGCAAACGAAGCGTTGGCAGAATGTACCGACGCCTGAGTTGCAAGAGTGCCTGCGACATATGCTCAGTCTCCTGCCGCGTGAAGTCATCTCTTCCGAAAACCAGCGTCTATGGCAAATGCAGCCGTCTGTGGTGTTGACCTTCTGTCGGGCGAAGGTGGCTGCTAAGCTACCTTACACCTCGGTTTTTCGAAACACTGCAAAGGTATGGGCTGCTAATGATCGTATTGTGTGGGAGTTTGAGATGCATGGCGTGCCTGGCCCTGCCCTGGCACCAACAACTGCTAGCACCGCTCACTATAGATGGCTCCACTGTGGCGCAGATCTCACACTGATAGGGCTTGTCACTGCTGGCCGAATTCGAATGCTGCGGACATGTTCTGAAACCGTTGGCGTGCAGCCTGGAGAAACTCCGTATGCCTTTTTCGGTCGGGCTGGGTTTGACACCACACCTCGTGAGAATGCCCGAAAAGTTGCTGAGCTGCAATCGCATGGCAAGAACCGCACTGGAGTGATCGTGTCGGGCAGGCTTTGCACTTCACATCATAAGATGATGGGAGCCAGCACGTACTGGGAGATGCTGCAGTGCAAGGAGCATGAGCTTGTGCGTGGCACCAGCTCGGACGAAAGGTGGGCCATTCGGGAATCGTCAGCTGCAGTAGACAGATTCTACTTGGTATGCGTGAGACCGCACTTTCGGTTCGTCGGGTACCGACATGGCCGCAGCTACTTTCAGACACAGCTGTGCCCACAGAAAGCATGTCCTGCCTGAGGAAGGCACCAATTGAGGATTGGTGGTGATCTTCAGTGCTGATCTTCAGTGCTGAATGTTTCAATGCTCCCGTTAATTCACAGCTCCGCAAGCCATCTTTGAGCTGTTTCGGTTACTGTACGACGCGCTGCGCGCTGATGCTTGCTAAATAGTGATTGCCTGAGTGCTCTGTCATTCTGTCTTGCACTTAGGTCCGATCTAATGCAAATTTCTTGCTTGAGCATTTCTGTGTTGAGGACGTCGACTAAAACAAGACAAGTCAACGTTCAGACTACGATGTGGTAGCGACCATTAACATGGTATTTTCGTCCCGTGGAGTTGCGCGAACAACCTCCTGTTATAGACGGTGCTGATCATTCCCGCACTGTTTTGGACATTTCATTTCTAGTGATCCGGAGACTTCGGAACCTATTTTTGACCTGCGCCGAGGCAGAGATTGTGTTTCCGATTTGCGGTTGCTTTCGCCACCGAACGGCAGCGCTGAGAATCTTGCGTATCAGTCTTTAGTGCAGGGCTACATTTCTTATGACGAGCTTATGCAGCTGGTGAGCCACCTACCCGCGTCAGATTTATCGGATCGACCTATTTTCAATACTCGGATTCAGCGACACAGAGCATTCATTACAGGCGCATGCGTGCACGGTGGTACGGCGGCTATTATGTCCAATTTCAACACTTACCCGTGGGTGACGCGCTTATTGTGCAGTATTGGGCGGCAACAAGCGCCCACATTGTGGTATTCGTCTATTGCGATCAATCTCAACTGCCAGTCCGCCATGCACCGAGATTCGAACAACCACTCAGTTTTGCCGAGCGCTGTTATTCCTGCGTCCTTGTTTACTCGAGGACAGCTATGGGTTGAGAACCTTTCCGGATCCATTGTGATTGATGGTGTGAGAGGCGATGCTTTAGAGCTAACTCTTCCATGTGTCACCTTTCAATCTCGTCGTCGACATGCCACTCTGTCTTGGACTGGGGATCGACTAGTCATTGTTTTGTACCATACACGACAAGCTTGGCGCTTGCCTGAAGTCTCTCGGAGTAGATTGAGAAATGCCGGGTTTCACCTGTATGTCAGTGATGTGCTAACGGACCCGTATTTGTCACAAGCAGCCAGTGTGAATCCGAGCGTGAGTGTGATCTGCAGTTTTCGTGCATGCCAGTGACCATCACAGTCTTGCAATGCATTCGTTTGGCAGTGATCACCTTTGCGGCTACCACAGCTTTTTNGAGTGTGATCTGCAGTTTTCGTGCATGCCAGTGACCATCACAGTCTTGCAATGCATTCGTTTGGCAGTGATCACCTTTGCGGCTACCACAGCTTTTTGTAGGCCTCGTTAGCGTCCTCGCTGATCGCAGTCATGGAGTCTTGCAGTGACATTCTGGAGTGCTTGGGCAGCAATTTGCGTATGCAGCTGTATCACATTCTCAGCAGCGAAAGTCGGTGTTCAGAGCTNCCCCCCTCCTCCCCTTCCCCATCCATCCCGTCCATCCCACGCAGTTCCAGCTTGGACCTTTCTGCCGCCCCCTCCGCCCCCCCCGGGCCCCCTCCAATGTTCCCTCCTGCTGCTCCAACCCACGTACATCCCTCAAGCTGTATCCAATCCGCCGCGAAAGCTCGCCCTTGCTTTTTTCAGCCCCGCCCCCCTCGGTGCCCCCTCCCCCAGCCTTACCTGCTATCGAGGTACCAGCTGAGCGTTCGGAGGGAGAGACCGTTCGGATCGACCTTTGTGAGGACACACAGGTTCAGACTGATTTGGCTGAACGTCCGGTGCAAGAGTATCTGGAGGAAGCACCATCTCAGATTCCGAGTGTTAGTTCGACCGGGCCGCAGCCGGAAGGGCCCGTGACAGCGCAGCAACATCGTGAAGAACCACGTGAGCGGTCCCGTTCCCGGGATCCCGACCCAGACTCGGAGCACAGCAGCAGTGATCTTCGGTAGCCGCGACGCCGGCAGCTTCTTCTTCGGGACTCTAAAAACGAATACTGCGTGAGATTCGCTGATTGCACTAGTTTGAGCCGCATGTATCGGTTTGCACTGAGTGCGCAAGTGACATGACTCTCATGTACTGCCGCCGCTGCAGTGTTTGTGAACCAGTGATTGTTAGTCTCTTGAGAGAGTGAGCCATGTGGGAGTCTGACGCGTGTGCAGATCGCATGCTCAGTTTTGTTAGTTTCAGATACCATCTTTTTTTCTTCTACCGGCGGGTGACCCCACAAGTACACGGAACAAATGACAGTGGTCAACCAGAACCACCAATGCTACAAAAGGCGATAATGGCCCAGCGACGCATGGATGCCATAGGTCGGTCTATCTCTGAAGAGCTCCGGGTCCTATTTCTTGCGTATCGACATCGTGCGACCGCCGCATTGGAGTATGTTGTGCACCCGATGATTATACAAAATCCGTTCACATTCGTTCCAGTCACGTATATGTCTCCGGCGATCCCGCATGTGATTGTATACGCCAGTGTGTGCAAGGCGTGGAAAGAATCCATCGATCGTGCGAGTTGTTGGCAACAAAAATCTGCTCGACTTTCGTCGTCTTCTGGGAGTGTCCTATCAACGACATCTAGTTTGTCATTGGATCCACGGGTCGACGGAAGACAAGTTTCGCTTCCATGCCGATCTGCTTCCAGAAGTTAGGTTGTTAGCCGTCTGCGACCCTCTGCAGTGAGCAACTTTGCCAGCTTTTCGCGGTGTTCAAAAAGCTACCGTGTGAGAGTTTGCAGCGTCTTGCCAGTGCTAGCCAGCGGTACACTTCTCGGTGTGCAGCGTCTGTTGTCTCACAGCGGATTACTCTAGCTGAAGAAAGTCCAAATACTGGTTGATTGGGGGCCATGGACAGTCGGATGATGGCAGACACACGCTGGCGGCTATCACTAGCTTCCACTGCGCAGTTGTTAGAGCTTCTGTGGCAAGTGTGGGATGTACTGACTCGCCGCCTCCGCTTCTCCGAAGGCCCCATCCGCTGCCGACACAAATGCGAAATGTGCGATCACACATGTTGCTTTCACAGTCACTCCCTTCACCAAGAGGAGAGTCACGCGTGGTACGNATGCGAAATGTGCGATCACACATGTTGCTTTCACAGTCACTCCCTTCACCAAGAGGAGAGTCACGCGTGGTACGGACCACATCGCTGTTTCCTTCATGACGAAAATGGATATGACTACCTTCGATCATGCGAGATTGGGCGAAAATTCGAATGTGCACATTGCCCATGTTCTTGATGCGCAACTGAGCCTGACATTGCAACGTTCTGAAGTGTGCTCGGGTCTGTAGGTCTTGGTGTACGTCGTGTGGTAGCGGCCACATGTCGTCGGCGTGTGACCCGTTGGCTCCGTTGCAGCGCTGGATTACGTGCACCCAGAATGAAGTGCTGCAGTTGCAGCGGGAGTTATATTATGAGCACAAGCAAGAAGTGACAAATGTCCAAAAGATTCAACAGCAACAGCTGGACAGTGTGCAAACACAGATTCGAGATAGTGAGCAACGCGTGGCTGAGTTGATAGATGCTGTGACCGAGCTGTTTCTCAAGCAAAGCAAAATGCAGGACCTGCTTACGAAGCTGTTGTCGGATTTTGCGTCTTTGCAAATTCAGACTCAAGCTCCACAAGAGAGCAACGATACGATTCCAGCTACTCAGCCGTATCTTGATTGAAAATGCGAAGCTACCCCTTCCCACTGGGAAGGGGTGTGTGTGTGTAANTCAAGCTCCACAAGAGAGCAACGATACGATTCCAGCTACTCAGCCGTATCTTGATTGAAAATGCGAAGCTACCCCTTCCCACTGGGAAGGGGTGTGTGTGTGTAACTCCTGTTGCCAAGCATATCTTTTGACAGAGTAAGTTGAGTAACGCAGGGGGGCAGTGCATGCCTGACAGTCACTGCCCAACGAAGACACTGTCGGTGCATGGTGATATCTGGCCTGATCAGCCAGACGTACCTGCTTGTACAGCTGCAAGATGATTTCGATACTGAGTGAATGCGCTTAAGTTTCGGATAATCAGGTGTGTAGGAAGGTACAATGTTTTCGAAGCTCAGATTGGAGACCTGCACATGTGTGTGTGTGTGCAAAGCCTGCGCTTTGCTTCCCTTCCTTTCTCAGGTGACTGCCGACTGCATCATGTACAATGCGGCTATCCATACTTGCGGAGCAGTCTGGATTGAAGCGGTGAATCTTTGCTCAGACATGGAGCAGCGGAGCCTGCTGCCAGACATTGTCAGCTTCAACACCTTGAGCAAGCATCTGAGTTGGCAGGCGGCGTGGCAGGCGGCCCTGTCATCTTTGGGCATTTTAAAATCTCGCTTTCATCGACCGGACACGGTGAGCTACAGCAATGCCATGAGCAGCCTGAGTTCACACTGGAGCCGTGCTGTAGACCTGTTCTCGACCATGTGCTCCTCACAGCCCTCTCCTGGCAGAATGAGCCTGGGAAGTCTCTTTGCTGCTCTTCGCTCCAACACAGAATGGGAGCTTGCACTTTCTTTCTCTGTCTGCATGTCGCCAGATACAAGCATGCTCAATACCATAGCCTCTATGGCTATGGCGGCTATGGCGGCTGTGGCATCGCAAGTGACTCATGCCTGGCTTGCATCCCTGCGCATGCTCGTCGAGATACCTTGTCGGCAGCTGCAAAGGGACCTCCTTAGTCGGAGCCTCATCGTGCAGCTCAGCCAAAGCGGCGACGGGTGGAGACTGGCGCTGGCCCAAGTTTCCGCTCCCTTACCCGTCAGACCCATCTCCAGATTCCTCCCGTGGCCCCATGCCCGGGTCTTACTCTTGCGGCTCCAACAAATCGTTGCGGAGCCGGATGCTCTGGGGAAGCGGGAAAGAGACGGCCCAAACGGCGGCCCACCGGATGCCAAGTCAGATTTGGACTCTCTCCAAGACTTCAGCTCCCTCTGGCAAAGTGCAAGCGCCAGTCTTCGGCTGAGGCAAAGCGCCTTCGGCGAGCCGCACCCCGGGCGGGATGTGTCCGCAGCGCTCTCCTGGGAGCGTGCCCTGCAGAAGTTGACTACAGAGGCTCCCTGCTTCGCTCACTCCGCTCACTCCGCTCATCGTGCTGCGGCCCTGACGTTGGCTCTGCGCGGCCTGGCGCGTCGGGCAAGGAGCCAAGCGTGCTTCGAGCTGCTGGAAGACTTCGGTGAAGCGGTGGATCCATGCACGTACTTGTGGTGCCTCGCGACGCTGGCACGCCTTTCTCCAGTATATCGAGACCCAGAGGCTCTAGAAAGCGTGCATCGTGAAGTGTGCCGTGCGATCGCACAAAAAGAATTGAGCTGCCACGAGCTGGTGGTCGTCGCCTGGTCTTTTTGTATGCTCGGCGTTCGAAGTAAGGCTGGCGGCCTTGGCACAGCGCAAACAGTGGCGGCTTTCGAAGACCGCGACCTGATGCTGCTGGCCTGGATCCTGGGGGCCACGGCCACGGCCTCGGTGAAGGAACTGCAGGCCGTGCAGGAAGAAATGTGCAGAAGGTTGGAGCTTTTGGAGCTCCCCCTGACCTTGCGCCACATGCCCATAAAGACGCTGCGAGGGCTGTTGCGGGATGCTTTGGGAGCACTTTGGTCCTATTCACGCTGTTCCTTGAGCAGCAGCCGTTTCAGGGAGGTTTTACAGAGGAAGCTGAAAGGTCTTGGAGGACTCTTGGACGGCAGCCCCTCCGAATCCGAACCTTCATACGTGACACCACGACGAAGGCGCAAGCGAGCCCTTCAGAGAGGAGGCCGGCTTGGCCCAGGCTCTGGGCCTCGGATCAAAGCGGAGCTTGCCGAGTGCTGGGTTGTCTTCAAGCCCTGCGGTTGGGAGGTCCACGACCGCAATGTGGAGAATCAGGTCGCCTCGTGCTTGCAGATCCATGGCAAAGGGAGGCCCATCACTTTTGATTCCTCGCACGACTTTGGCTTCTTGCACCGCTTGGATGTTCCGAGCTCCGGGCTTCTCCTGGCTGCGAAGTCATATGAAGCCTTCTACAACTTCAAGTTTCAGCTTGCAGCCGGGATGATAGAGCGGGAGTATACGGCCTTGTGCCACGGGATCGTGCCTGAAAGCTTGCGAGAGATCCGAGCCGGCATGTTCTGGGACTCGGACACAGGGCCCACTCGATCGGGAGGAGCAGGCAAGCCTTCTGGCACCTTTCTGGCTGTGACAAGGTCTTTCTGGAGCTCAGGAAAGACCTTCAGCCTCCTGCTCCTTGTGATTGATTCGGGACGCCGTCATCAGCTCCGAAGCCACTGCGCGCATGTTGGGCACCCGACCGTTGGCAGCACAGCTGCATATGTTAAGATCAAAGATGTTGCAACGGCTGCCGCCAGGTGCCGCCAAAGCCCGGAAGCCTTTCAGACTGTACAGCATACTCGGCATACGTATCAGTTCAAGACTTGCTATCTCGAGGCAAGAGATCCGATATCCGATAGCCTCAAAAAGAGTGGAGGGAGCTGTTGTGTGTCAGCCAAGGCGATGCCAAGTACACGTCCGCGAGGACTTGGCTTGAGGATGCCAGGCTGTGCTCTCGGCACTTCCTCCACCGCTCCCGCCTGAAATTCTTCGTGGACACAGCCGTGGCAGCCTTCGAGGAACCGCTGCCCGAGGAGCTGGTGGCTTGCCTGGAAGGCCTGCAAGGCCTTGACTTTGGCTTACCTGGAAGAGCTGAAATGGAAAATCCGCGTCCAAGTCGCAGTCTAGGCCCTGTGACCTTTGAAATCTGATGTTTCTCAGTGCCGTGAAGGCTCAAGTGAGGCATGGCATGAGAGGAGTGGATGCAACCAGGGCCCACTGCGGGCTGGGCCACCGCCGTTGAACATCTTGCGAACTTCAAGCAGAGGCGCTGCCAAAGAAGCACAGCAGTTGTATGCAGCGTCGCTTTGGCAGATCTTGCACGTCGGCGCGGATGGCATCAGGCTGCCAGTTTGCTGAAGCTGACAAGGGCGCGTACGATTGCAGTCGACGAGTTCAGCTACAATTCAGCAATATTCGCTTGTCGCCATGTAGTCACATGGAGTCATGCCGTTGCTGGGCTACTGACAATGGAAACGGAACGCTTAGAACCAGATGCTTGCACCTACCACGCACTCGTGAGTGCCTTTGAGAGTGGCAGCCGATGGCAATCATCCTTGCGATGTCTGGAACCTTTCAGCTCCCGGAGTCTGGCATGTACCAATGCCATGCTAAGTGCTTGTGCAAAGGCCAGAAGGTGGCTACAAGCACTGCAGCGCCTCTTCCTCCAGCCTCAGCCCGCGACAGATGTCATCAGCTGGAACGTGGTGATTTCCGCTCTCGGCAAAGGTGGTTGGAAGCTGGCGCTTGGATGTCTTCAAGCGTGTCGCAGAAGCTTCGTCGAGCCCGATGCCGGCACCCACAACTTGATCACCGTCGCCTGCAAAGGCGAAGAGGCCTGGCAAAGGGCGCTGCTCTGGGGAGGCGCCTCGCCTGCAGTAGTTACGGCACGCATTGAGGCGATGCGCCACGGAGGTGTCTCCACGTGGCCTCTCTGCCTCTCTGCTCTTTTGGAGACGTCGTCTGATCCGGTATTGGTCTCGGCAGCTTTGGGCACCTTGGCTCTTGCGGGGCGGCTGCAAGACTTCGAAAATTTGCTGGAAAAGGAAGAGCACAGGCTCGAGCCTCCCCTTCGACTCTGGGCCCTTGCGAAACTCGCGGTCTTGGCACAGCTGTCGCCTTCCGGCTGCGGTCGCTCGCCGCAGCCGGAGCGGCTCGTGGGCGCCCTGGTGGAGGCCCGGCGGGACGGCATGGACGGCGCCGAGGGCGGCGCCGCATGGGGCACGAAGACTTTGACGCGGCTCTGGTGGGCTCTGTCCGTGCTGCAGGCCTCCAGTCCTCGCTTTGAGAAGGCTTTGGCAAGAAGGTCCCTAGAGAGACTCGAGGATTTCCTGGACAAGGAGCTGATGCTGCTTGCCTGGGCGGTGTCGGGCAAGGGTCCTCTGCCGCAAGTTTCCGTGTTGTTGCGAGCTATACAAGCAGAGCTGCGACGCCGAATTGCTGGTGCTACTGGTGCCGTCCTAAGCCCGGAACTAGTTCGATGCATCCTGGGAGTGGTGTGGTCTTGCAGCTTCAGCAGTGGCTTGATGGAAGGCTTTTACACGGTCGCATGGCGCTTCTTGTGTCGGCATGGTCGAGGCTTGGACAGTGGAGGCAAGAAGGGCACAGCAGCAACAGCAGCACCAGCAACAGAAGCATCAGCAGCGGCAGAAGCGGGAGGATCCTTATCCAATACTACTTTCAGTCCGGTGGGCTTCGAACCTCCGCGAGTTGTGTTGGACTTGTCGGAAACACTGGCTATTCTGAAGCCGCCTGGCTGGGAAGTTCACGACGAAAGTGCTGACACTCGAGAGACACAGCAGCTCCTGCAGTACGTCAGAAGCCTTGTCGGTCAGCAGAGGATGCCCATACTTGAGGATCCTACATGCAATTACGGCTTCCTGCACCGACTGGACGTTCCGAGTTCAGGCTTGATCCTGGCCGCCAAGTCCTTCAAGTCCTACTTCGACTTGCAGGCTCAGTTGGCATCGGGAAGGCTGCTTCGAGATTACGTGGTCCTCTGCCACGGCCTCATCGCAGCGAAGCACAGAACCATCGAGGCGCCTCTCTCCTGGCTCTCCGACGCGAGCGAGAGCGACGGGCCCAGCCCCACGCGCAGCGGGGCCTTCGGGAAGCCGGCGCGCACGGAGCTCACCCGTGTCCGCGCGGCGCGCACGGGCAGGGGCTGCGGCGGCTCTTCCTTGGACTGTTGCAAGATTCGCATTTGCACCGGACGTCGGCATCAGATCCGGAGTCATTTCGCCTACGTGGGTTTCCCGGTGGTCTGTGATGGGAAGTACACCGCGCAGGAGACCTTCGAGAGGGACTCCTTGTGGTTCCCCCGGAACGCCTTGCACCGCTTCCGCGTTTCTTTCCGAGCGGAGGGTGAGACTGTTTGCGCAGTCGAGCCGCCTGGAGAAGACTTTCGCAAGGCACTGGATCAGATAGCATGGGACGAGGTGCTCAACTCCTGACTGACCTAGACGACACGGGGGAGCTCTCGCTGCGTCGTTCAGACGGTGTGCGTACCCGGTACACGACTGCGAGGTCTTCGTGGCCTCGCAGGCAGCCTGCAATGCACAACTGCCTTGGAGCTCGTGACGGCTGTCCACGAAGCGCGGGTGAAGATGCTGCGACCTGAACCCGAATGCAGCTCTGCCTGTGCCTCCACCAGGTGACTCGAGGCCAAGCACGACGCCGCCCGAAAAGCCTAGCCCGCTGACACGGTGCAGCTGTGGAATAAAAAAGCATGTCCAGAAGGTCTGAGAACCGGGAAGGTGTGCGAGTATCTCCGGCTGCCTATGAACTATGGGGCAGGAAGGTCTGAGTTGAATGCTGCCGTCCGTGCTTGCAGCGTTGACAGCACGTCATGCACCAAAAGGCGCATGGACCTGGAGCATGCGCCTTCGCATCCTTCACTAATGGCCGTCCAATTGCACACCGCAAGCACGACACAGGCAGAGAGCATCGTCGCACCGGCCCGAACTGCTCGCCAGAGATCCCCCTAAGCCCACAGCATCAGCAAAACAGACGAAGCTTCTAAAATCAGAGGGCACGGGGCCGCCGAGATGCCTCCGCCGCGGCGGACCAAGGCCCGAGCCACGCGTTTAGTAATGTGACCTTTGAGACAGCTGCCCTCAGCTGCGTTTGCCTTTCTCTGCTCCGCCAGATCCCGCGGAAAGCGAAGGGAAAGAAGAAGCCACCGGCGAAGCCAGGCACGGGCAGCGTGGTCTTAGCGTGGTGCGTGATGTGGGCTGTCTGTCTTAGCTTGAGCCTCAGCGCCAGTTCGTCGGAGCTCAACGAGGAGCTCGAGCTATTCAGAAAGTAGCTACGGCAGTGATGCCCGGTCCTCAGACCTCTGCTCTGCAGTGCTGTGCTTGCGGAAGTTCCCCGGCCAGGGCAGTTCGTCCCCGGAACACTCGGATGAAGACGACCCCAAGGAGTACAAGAGGGGAGGCTCCGAAGCCCGCGGAGCCCGCGGAGCTTCGATGGCTTGGCCGAAGCCTGGTCTTTGGAAGTGCTGGGCGATGGGCAGGTTATCACCCGGTCATGCCGTACCAGCTTTACAATGCACGGTGCTAGCCTCAAGTGGATACAGATCGCGTGCAGCCGGCAGAGGTTGCAGAGGCATTGGAGTAGTTCGCGAGATTCTGCACTTTGAGGTATCGCGTGCTGTCCAAGCTGGGTGCCGGTGCATTCTCGACCGCTGGGGCGCCCGGGGTCCTCTTTCCACTCTTCGGAGAAAGCCTTCGTGCGCTGAAGAGATCAGGTCTGGCTTTGCACGGATGAGAAGGACTCCTCCCAAGAGCCGCGGTTGATCGCCATGAAGGCGCTGCTGTGACGACGTCAGGGCGGGACGGTCTGTGAGGGAATGGATCGCGGAATGAGGTGTGCAAGTCGAAGAAGAGCGTCACGGAGCAGGTCCGGAGAAACTCGATGCGTACTCTGTTCCCGTGCCCAGAAGTTTCAGGCTCAAGATGAGGTCATGCTACTCGAACGGCGACGCGGTTGCACCCCGTCGAAGCTACGGTCATCCTGAAGAGATTCCACTGCAGGCTACATGAGGACGGCAGCTCGCCACATGTGGTCAAGGCCTGATCCCTGCGTTGAAGGAGCGCTTCTTGTTGCCTCGCTTGATGCGATGCTACCGGTCAGATGCTGGACCACTTCTGGCACACCGGCACGAATGGTCGCCACAAGTGCATGACATTCGAGGCTGGATCTTGGTCAGCTGAGGCTTAGTCCGTGTTCCTTCGGTCAGCGACATGCATTCATTTTTTTTCGGAAGTGCTTCATCGGCGCTTCCGAAGGTGATGGGGGAGAACTTGTTGGCTCTGGTCGGGCACTCCAGAGTGTGTCGTGCTCAAGTTGGCTGTCTCGTCACTCCAGGTCCGGCACCACAACTACGAGGGCCTTCCCAGAGACCTCTGTCGACGTCTCTCAAGGCTTGCAAGACTGGACACGGCACTCAACTTGCGTGCAGAAGTGCATGACGCCTGTCCGGTGTTTGCCAGCTGTCCCAGTCAAATGCACACAGGATGTGAGGAGATGTGCTTGCCATGCACTCCAATTTGCAATGAATAAGTCACGAGCCCGCATGCAAGTCCCACCCGCAAAGCTTTCTGGGATTTCTAGCATGCTTCGACCAGTTAGCAGGGCTTAGATTTAGCATGCAACATCTTGAGTACTTGCAATGATTCGTCATAATGACAACTCTGTCTGGTGCCTCGCCCACCGTCCGGTTGCACGCTCAGTGCCAGGTTTGCCAATGCGCGCAGCAAGTTAAGACTGTGTACGGACTGGGTCTAAGCCAGTTCCAAGGCTGCAAAGATCACGGCTGGTTGAAGGCCACGGGACTTCGTGGAGAAAGGATGTCCTGCGTCACTTTTTCAAGAACTTAGGCGTGGCCAAAGACAATGCCGACCCCCCACAGACTGGGTTTGCAAACACGGCGCCTCCGGCAGCCACAAATGGGCCAAGCCGAGGCCTCTCTTTAATGCCGCGAGCTCACGGCTCAAGGAGACGAAGGCCGGTCCCAGGGGCTGAAAACTCTGCGCGTTTTCCAGCTGGGGAGGTGGAGCTGTCGAAGCACCGTGGCCTGGCAGCCAAGAAGGAGAGTTCTTGCCGTTTCTTGGGCCGTGCAAGTGACCTTGCAATTTCGACTCGCGCCGCAGGATCTGCAGCTCCAACAAGACACTGCAAGATTGTTGCAAGCGGTCGACCTGCGACATCGACAGGACAGAGACCGGGAAATTGAAAAGGACGGAGCAGCCTTCGTCCTCCGTGAGGACGAGCTGCACTCGGAGCTCCACGCAGCGAAGTCCTCCCACGCCGGGGAGCCGGGGCCGAGAGGGGCCGAGAGGGGCCGAGAGAGCAGAGCGCAGACGGCAGACGCAGTGCTTGGTTTCTTGTGCTGTTGTGCTTGGTTTGCCTACCTCTGTGTGACCATGGCGCATGGCCTGCAGAGGAGCTGGAAGCCCAGCAGAAGCACTTGGAGGTGCCCCTGTGTAACAGCTGCCCAGCTTTCACCTTCGACCTGGAGCTCTTCAGGAGCAGCACTCCGAGGAGCTCTTGCGTTCGGGACTTAGGAACTGTAGTAACTTTAGTACTTCGAATCCCAGTGTGCGATGTGGTTTTGGACGTTGCTCCAGGCCAGCTGTTCCAGGCGGAGGAGAGCGAAAGGAAGCTCTTGCAGGCGTGCGCTGCGCAACTTCATCATGGAGATAATGCAGCCCATGCTCAGTCCCAGGCGCACAGCCAAGAGCCTGGTGCTGCCGTCTTGCTGCTGGAGGACGCGCCAAGAGCGCCGAGAGCGCTGCGGTGCTGCGTGCCCTTCCCGCGGGCCCCGGCGGGCCCCGGCTTGGGGGAGGACTCCGCGGCCTTCCGCACCGAGGCCGAGCAGGTGCGCGGAGGTGTTGGGTTCGGCCGTGTCTTCATTCGGAAGCTTCGAGGCCACCTGGCAGCAGAAGACCGAAATCCAGGAAGCCGAGCTGCTCATGGCTTCTCTCCAGCAGGACCTCGAGCCTCGAGCGATGCGATAACGTTCCGGGCTCGAGATGTCTCGAGAGAGGAGCTCCTTGATGCCGGCGACGAGATTCGGATCTTGAGGCTTCCTGCCACCCTGTTGCCCGGTCCGAAGTCCAAGTCCAAGTCCCCTTCTTGAAGGCAAGAGCGAGACAGCGAGAGCGAGGCGGCATTCGTGACCCAGGAGGCTTCGTTCCGCCCCGTGGCGAGGGAGTCTGAAGAGCAGCCGCACAGCTCCGAAGGCTTACCTTGCTGAGTCCCGAGCCTCCGTCCGCCAGCAGGAGGCAAGGAGAGTCAGAGCTGCCCCTCGCTCCCCCCGCCTTCGATGCCAAATCTGAGAGAGGGAGAGGGAGACTGCGAGACCCGAAGCTTCTCTGGCGCAGAGGCGTTGCAAGCAGAGGTCCGGGCTGGGCCCGAACGTCCCGAAGAAAGCGGAGCCCCCAGTTCTGCTGTGGCAGGTCCGGACCAGGCTTTCGGAGGTCGCAGCCTTCGAGGCGCGCGGCATGCAGCCACGCATGCAGCCGCTGGCTGTGGTATCTCTGGCTGGAGCTTCCGAGAGGAGAGCCAGCGCGGCTTGGATGGTCAGTCGAAAGCCTTGCAAAATGAGATCCTCGGCTCCAAAGCACAAGTAGCGCAAGTGCAGAGCGGCGCATCAGCCGTCCTTGAGAACCCTGAGGCTCAGCAAGGTGGCCTACACAGTCGGCCAGCGGGACCACGAGCTCAAGGCCGTTGGGAGTTGGGATGCGGCGAGCGTAAGCGTGGCACAGGATCTGTCCAATGAATGTTTGGAGGTCAAGGACACGGAGTTGCAAGAGGTCCGCAGCAGCCTCGCTGGCATGCAGGAGCACCGAAGCGACGAAAGTAAGTGCCGGCTGTCGCAGACCGCAGAGTGAGAAGATTGAGCTCCGTGAGTGCGGCAGGACGAGATGGAGGAGGTGAGCTGCCAGCTCAAGGCCAGGCCCTGCAGTGGCATCTCCGTGATGCGCCCGCCCGCCCCGCCCAGCCTTCCGTGCAGCCGAGGTCCAGTGCGACCGTGTGCAGCGCGTGGAGAGGGAGCTGGCACTGTCCCGGGACGTCAGCCCGGGCCCTTCGGGGGAGACAGTCCTTGGAGCGGACGCTTTGTGCCCGTGTGGTTTGGGCGGTTAAGGCGAGAAAGTCAGCAATCTGAGACAGATGCTGCAAGAGTCGCACGGCCAGTGCCGCAGAACTTTCAAGGCACTCTAGTCGCATTTCTTCCACTTCCTTGGTGAACAAAGGTGGCATCTCCCGTCTCTGTCGGCTTATCGACGAGGAGTGCAGTACATTACATGTCGGCAGCACTGCGAGACACAGGCCCACAGGAAGCAAGAAGAGCCCGATGCACTGATGTGCCACTGCGACCATGCATGATTCGGCAGGAGAGACAAAAACGCGAGCAATACGTGCAAGGTCTGAAGCAGCAGAGGCCAGTTCGCAAATCGCTTCCGCAGACAAAAACATTGGACATGCTTTCCTCGTGCACGTGAGATGCAGGTTGCGCACCGAGTTGCTCCTGCAGCTTTTGTGCCTGGATGCAATGGTTGTGCTTGTGGTGCGGCGATGCAGTCTGTAGCAGCAACTGGTGGCAGTGCCCTCTAGCTCTTGCGAACTGCAGGCAGCACTTCAAGAATCGAACCCAGGACTTGGAACTCACCTCAGACTCGCCACGACGGTCGCCGCTTGAAGCTCCTTGAGAACCGCGTGCCTGGCAGGGGCCCGACACGATCTTGGCTGGGGTCGGTTTGGCTGGCCGGAGGCCAAGCTCGACGAAGACATTTTCCACCCCGCTCCAGAAATCATTCTGGGCCGTTGTCATGCGTTACGAGCACCTGCGGAGCACACGTAGCATGACATTCACTTTGGACGTCATTTTGCGCGTAGCGTTTTGGTTTTCAGAATGACCGCGTAGCCGGTAGTGTGTAGCCATGCCTGGCCCCTGGTTCCTCCCGAGAGACGACCAGGGCGCATGGGGAGCATTACCCGCTGCGCGCGGAGACTACTTGGAACTTAAGCTTCTCGACTTAGACCAGCATCCACAGGGGATGGCCTTGGTCAGAGTTGAGGAGCGGGAGAACCCCGGCCGCTATGGAGAGCGGTTCAGGCCACAATAGTTGCGGTGTCGGATGGTTAACTCCAGTGGTGGCTGGATGAAGGAGAGGGCTCTGCGGAGCAGAGGTGCTCCTTCCATGTCTGTGCCAAGAGCCCTGCGGGCACCCCGACATGGAGTTCCATCTCGAGTCCCTGAAAAGCATCCCGGTGGCGGAGCTTGGGACCCTAGATCGTTTGGGCGGCCAACCACCATTTTGGGCTGAGAAGAAGCGGGGAAGGTCGCCGAGAGAGAAGGAAGCGGCGGCACCGTCCTGGGGCCATGTCCCCGGCGCTGGGGCGAAGCCGGGGGTCTCGCCGCAGAGCTCAACGACCTGGCCAGAGATCTGGAGGATCCTGGACAGGGTCGGAGGGAGAAGCGGAAAGGGCGTCGAGGGAAGTCACCCGAACGCTGCGCAAGGAACCCCGTGCGCGGGAGAAAGCAGCAGGGTCAGCAGCTGAGGCCGAACCCGGACGGACATTGCAGTGTCTCGTCTGGGATCGCGAGAAGAAGAAGAAAAAGAAAAAAGAAGAAGAAAAGAGGAGAAGCCGATCCCGAGAGGCAGGTGGGAAGGCTGATCGGGGCCCCTTTGGCGCGGGGGTCAAGGTAGCCCTAGGCGAAGAAGGGTCCTCCTCGGACTCGTCTTTTCGCGAAGCCTCCTCGTGTCGCGACCGACAGCTTCAGCTTCTTTATTACTAGCAGGCGGTTCCCGACCCGGGGTCTTTCTTCCGACGCGAGGAGGACACCGAGGCAGCCCGCGGCCCACCAGGGAATTTGACTTGCTTGCCATCTACGCCGAGGCAGCCCTTGGGGAGCCAGTCCCGGAAGGCTGCTCCCGGATGGCGATGGAAGGAGCGATTCACGCCCTCAACTTCCACTACTGTTGTGGGTGGGTGAGTCCTGTTTGCTGGCCTCCCCCGGCGAGACAGGCCGTGAAGGGTCCTCCGGGTCGCTCCCCACAGCACGCCAAGGGAGGAACCAGGGATGTGAAGTCCCTGAAGCTCATCGCCCGCAGATGAACGGGACGGGTTCGACAAAGGACAGAGATGTGGGCTTTATCATGGAGACCCGGATGGCATCTCACAGGAGTATCGTGAGCGTCGTCGTCAAGAAGTGGAGGCAGCAGATGCCGCCTATCGAGCCACTGCTGCTGCCATGGAGGCCGCAACTGGCCATAGCCGAACTGGTAGACCAGCTGCTTTCAGCAAGGCCCTTGTCCTGTCTTTAAGCCATCGGACTGTTGACTCTGCAAGCCCGTTCCAACAGCCAATTTCGGAACTGATGGTTGTAGAACTCGCCCTTGTCGGAATGGAAGCGGTATACGGGCAACCCATGCGTCTGGAGGTAGAGAACGACATCTTGTAGTGCCTTTTTCACGGTAGTAGTAGATTGGTTATTAGGTAGCGCTGTCCCAAACACCAAATATGTCATTTCGGGGGGTTCGCGGTCTCCCTCTTTCATGACCACATCTCCATTTTCAACTCCCCCTTTGTCTTCTTCCTCCTCGTCCCCCTCGATCTCTGGATCAGAAGGCTCGTAATCCAGCTCCTTCTCGACGAAGTCGCCCGGAATCACTTCCACTTCTGGACTGGCCTATTTTGAAACTTGTTTCATTATGGCTTTATAGCTGAAGTGATGTTTCAAGTCGTGAGAATTCGAAACTCGCTTTTTCGCAATATGCTTTTCAACATGTCCTTTCTTTTGAACATTGATGAACATGTTTACTTTGGGTGGTGCTCAGAATGTTGGAACCTCATTTCTAGAACATCAAGATATAGTCATGTGTTTTTACATGACTTCACTTTCCAAAGCATTGCAGTCACCGAGTCAAGGATTTGACTTGCACGTGCTGTTATGTGTCCTCTCAAGCATTCTGAGATTGGGCAAGGGCCCAAAAATTTTTGACTTGAGCCTAACAGGACTCCTCTGACGCTTCTAGCTTGCACGCCAGCCTGTTGGGCTGGTAGATGGCCGACGCCCAGCCGGAAGCTGAGCCCTCGGAAGGCTCCCTGTCTTCGGAGTTCAATCATTGCATCTTCGAGGATCTTTTTGCTGATTTGCGGGATTCCCACATTTTGTGGTCTCTTTGGAGCTTCCTGCAGCCGGCCGAGCGCCGCGATCTTCTGCGTAGCAGCTGGTTTCTTGATTCCTACTTCCATCGTGCCGTGCGAACCCGCGTGTTGCAGCGGGGTGTGCCACCTGAGTGGCTTCCTTGACCGAGCCGCTTCCTGCAGCCTGGTGATTGGGGGTTAGGGTCTTCATGAAGCGGTCAGCCGAGCAGGTATATGATCAACACTTGGACCATGTGCTTCGCAAGCCTCGTAGTTCCAATGTGCACTTCGATCTTATACCCTTTTCAGCTCCTACAGCATTGGTCAGGAGTGCTCATCCCGTGCCAGTTTGTGTTCCTGTGCCAAAGCAGGCCCCTCGCCCCGACCCGGCAGTGCATGCGGGCCCTCTTGTTAAGAAGGCCGGACCGGCGTGGAAGGATAAGCTATCCGACAACCGGCTCGCTGCAATCGCCAAGTGGGCGAGGATAGTTGAGGAGCACTCCTCTGCTTTTGATGTTGTGTGCAAAGCCAAGAGTGAACAGCAACGCGGCCGATACACCTTGGAGAGCATACTCTGTGACATCTTCGCGGTTAAAACGAGCAGCGCTCTTCATAGTCGTTCAGGCCCTTTGCTTAGATTTTTGAAGTTCTGCCGAGACCAGAATGTTGCCCCATTTCCTCTTCGCGAGAGCCTCATTTATGACTTTCTCAAGGAGTATTGTGCGCAGCAGGCCCCGACCTTTGCTTCAAACTTCCTGGGGTCTGTGGCCTTTTGCCACCACCTGCTGGGACTGCGTTGGGAAGGAGACGTTTTCTCTCCTCGCGTGTCGGGTGCCGCCCGCGGCCTCTTCCTTGCAAAACGAAAGCTTGTGCAGAAGCCGCCTCTGCAGGCCTCCATGGTCATTGCACTTGAGAACATCGTTGCTGGCGAAGGTGACTTCAGCCCGGCCGACAGGTATGCAAAGATGTGTGCGACACCTCGGACGGCCCGAGGGGGTACCTTGAAGCTAGTGTGACTCGCACGAAGACGGCGTACACACTGGAACGGAAAACCAAGTACCTCGCCATGTGCGCTCCGATCCAGGGCCTGACCGGCATCTCGTGGGCGTTGAAGTGGTGGGATCATGCTGCCGTGCATGGGCCTGAGCTTGGAGAGGACCGACCCCTGCTTCCGGCTCCGCTGGAGGGTGGAGGATGGCAGGAATCTCCTGTCAGTGTGGAGGCCGGGGCAAGGTGGCTGAGGAGCTGGCTTTATCGCTCTGGCCAGGACCTTGAAAGCTACTCTGCTGAGCTGGAGTTCAAAATTTGGCTTGAGCAAGGAGCTGAGGCCGTCGCCGTTGGGCGGTTCAAGCCAGACTGCACCCGGTCTGGCATGTTCGTGGGCTCGCGGGACCTCGAAGCTAAATTTCCTTGTCTTCCGAGGGCAGCGAGGACGAGGAGAACAGGGATTTCGCCGCCGAGGATGAGGCCGTCGACGCAGTCGTGGGACCTTGGCTGGGTTGCGAGATGCGCTTGGGCACCTCGTGTCTTCTGAGGAGGGGTCAAACGCGGGAGAAAGATCACCAGTTCTTACACCCCCTGCGAAAGCATGCCTGAAGTTTTGTTTCCGGTTTGTAAACAATGCTGCCCCGATGTTAAAGTCTTCGGAGAGGCAGAAAACGAATAAGCCAGTCCGGCATATCTTGGTCGCAACAGACGACACCGAGTGGCGAGTGGAATGAATAACAACAAGAGCGACGAGTCTGTCGAGGTGACTTCTTGTGAAATCCCACAACATTCTGCCAGGTTTGCTGACCGGCACGCTGCAGTTGAATCATCAACTTGATGACTGCTCGTGCTGTGCAGCTATCTAGGGAGGCGAGCTCTTCTCAAGCTTGGAATGGCGGCTTCCTATTCCGACAGTCGTAGTGTCTTCGATGCCAGGGTGGATGCATGCGGCTTGCCGGCGGATGATGCCACAAAAGTCAAGGCTTCCGTGAGCTCGCTGAGGCAGCTGGCTTTTATATCCAGCTTCACCCCGGGTCAGTCGGACGAGGCCCCGCTTATGGCTTCTTTGAAGGCGATGCTTGGGAGGGATGCTGAGCTCGGGGTCCAGGCTAGCTTCCGGGCTCTGTATCAAGAGGCCTATGCCATAGTGACTTCAGAGATGCGACAGAAAATTGAGAAGAGCGAAGAGCCGACATTGCGGCGACTCTCTCAACCTGAGAGGGCTGAGCGATATGATAAGCAGTGCAAGAAGTTGGTCGGCCTGACGATCAAAGGAGCGTCCGAGCCGAGTGAGGCTCTGGTCGACAAGGCCGTTTCTGCCTACGAGGGAAACGAGTTGCGTTACATATCTTGGGAAGCCTGCACCTCTCGTGAGCAAGAAGTGGCATCTGATCGAAAGAAGGATACCAGGTTTACCATTGACGAGCATACGGGGAAACTTAAGGTCGAGACGAAGGAGGCTGAGAACAAGGCCTCTACCGCATCAGAGGTTCATGTTCTTCAGGCGCTTCAGCGTAGGTCGTTAGCTCTTGATCAGGCAAACCTTGTTGATTACACTCTGATGCAGCAGTGGTCCGACCGAATCTTGCGAGCGCGGATGGACGAGCCCCCGCCTCAGTATAGCCGGCCCACGTGGTCGCAGTTGGTGGCCGCTGACAAGAAGTTGTTCAGTGAGCTTCGAGACTTGAATCGCGATGGCGTTCAACCTTCAGGTGGAGTGAGGCCTCTTGACAAACACTTGCCGGTTGTCATGATGTCCTATGATGTGGTCTCTTTGCTTCAACCTTTGCCGGGTTCTGCAGGGGGATCTCGGTCTAATGCTGACGGTGGCAAGGACCGGCCTGCACCTTACGGCTCGCCCGGGGCGGGCAAGAAGGGAACTGGCAAGAGCAAGGAGGGCAAGGGCAAAGGGAAGATGCCGGCTCAGCTGATTTCTTGGGGATGCTCGGCTTCCACTAAGAAGGGCAACCCCTACTGTTACGGGTTTCAGCTGGGGTCCTGCACCTGCTTCAGAGGACTGCATGCTTGTGCGATTCCCAAGTGTGGCCAGCATGGGCCCGGTGCCTCTACCTGCCCAAAGCGGAAGCAGGAGTGACGGTGCCTGGATCCTGAGTCAGCTCGAGTCTTGCCGACTGGAGGGGAATCGGGAATCGGGAACCACGTGCACACGCAATTTGTGCGCCACGAGCCGATCGGATGATCATGCTTCCACGGGGGATGCTGATCTTCCATCCTCGAGTAATGGTTCGGGGGCCATCGCCAGCCAGAGCGAGGGCCCGGGCCAATACCCGATCAATGTCGATGGGGCTGGGATGCCTGTCAGAGAACAGTCAACCCGGGCTCCTGATGTCCATCGGGATTCGGTGGGCAAAGCCTTCTATGCTGGAATGTACTCGCATGGGGTCACGGGGCTGCGCGCTTCTGTGCGGAAATTCCCTGAGAAGATCCGCAGCTTCACGACTCTGGTGCGGGCTGTGGACCCCAAAGCTATGTTCGCCAGTCTTGTCGTCCTTGAGGAGTCGCGTCTGGAGCCACACCGGGACAAGAACAATGCTTGTTGTCACAATTTGGTCATCCCTTTGACTCGCTTCAAATTTGGAGAGCTGCTCTTGGAGGACGACTCTGGAGACCATAGCCATGCCGGCGGTCACGACTTTCGTGCCCGCGCTGTGTCCCTGGATCAGGGGCCCATCGCCTCTAACGCAAGAGATGTCAGGCACTCGGTGGGTGCCGTGTTGTGCTGATAGCCTACTGCTTGAAAGGTTCCGGCAGGTTGCCGAACCAGGACCTGTGTGCCCTTCGAGCACTCGGTTTTCGTGTGCCTCCTCAGGAGCCGCCGGAACGTGAGCTGCAGCCTTACGTCCGAGGTTTCCCTGATTATAGGCCCCTTTCTGGGTTTAGTCCCGATCCCGCCGAGGCTCCCTCTAGTTCGGGTCTTCCTGCGGTTAAGGTCAAGCCCTTAGTATGCTTGGAGCTCTTCGCGGGCGTGGAAGCACTCGGGTTCGTGGTGCCGTGGTGCTATGCACGTGGTCCGTTTGGATCTCAGTAAACCCCTTTCGTGGCAATACATCAGGCGTGTCGTTCAGGCTGGGGATGTCTTCTTGGTGCACATAAGTCCTCCTGACAAGCTCGCCCAGCAGCGAGTTGGCCTCCCTAGTTGAGTGGCTTCGTCACCGTCAGCCTTGCACACATTTTTCTCTCTTGAGTCGGGCCTCGTCGGAACTCTGGTCCCATCCGAAGCTTCGTGATGTCCGTGATGCATGCGTTCAGGTTCGCTTTGATGCCTGCGCGCACGGGCTCTTTGGACTTCGATGCCCGAGCTGTCTTCCCTTGCTGCCGAGTGTGATGGCTAACATGCACACAAGCCTTGGTCACATCGGTCGGTGTCCACTTCCCGTCTGGAAGCACCTCCGTTTTGCCAGCGCTTCTCCGCAGCCACCGCCCTGGCTGCTGGACAGGGTGACGTTGTGCCCAACGGTCTAGATGTTTCAAATGCTTCCTCCCGTGCTGCCAATCATCGCCAGCCGAGGGTTTCAAAAGCTGTTGTGCTCGTGTCCGAGTACCATTACCAGGTAACGGTGCCCCTTCGCGAAGGCTCTCTTCCCCGGGTGGACGCCAAAAACTGCCTCACTTCGGGTTTAGGCCCCATTCCTGCCGGCTCCCGTGTGCTTAGGGTAAATTTTGATGGGGGTGATGTTTTCCCTAAGCGCCCCCGACCAGGTTGCAATGTCGATGCTCAACTTTCGCAACTGGGTGCTGGCAGAGTACTTTCGATCACTTGTGGAGTGTACCGCACCCCGCTGCAGTTTTCGTCCTGTGCCCTCAGACTGGGCCACCCTTTTGACATGTGTCGTGCTTTGCCTGACCAGGCCTTGAGAACCTTGGCACAAATCTTGATTGACGGCCCTGTTGTCGTGCTCAGGAAACGTCTTGATGTCATGGTAAAGTGGAAAGCGTGGGCCGCTGAGCTAGAGGAGGCTGAGGCCGAACTGCACCGATCATTGCACCCTGCCACTGCTGATGTCTTGAAGGGCAAACGTTTGCTCCTGCTCGATCGCATAGCTAAGTCTCTAGAGTGGCCGAACACCAACTTGCACAGGGACTTAACCGAGGGCTTCAGGATTGTTGGTGAAGAGCATCCCAGTGGCATCTTCCCCACTGAGCCGAAACCTGCCTCCTTGCATCCCAGTGGCATCTTCCCCACTGAGCCGAAACCTGCCTCCTTGTCCGTTGATGAACTTGTTGACCAATCGCGACTTACCAAGTCAGTGATCTGGGGCCAGATCAGAGATGCTGCGAAATCGTGGCTCGAGCCTGCACGGCGGTGGGATGAACTTGAGACGCACTTTGGTGACTGGCTGCCTGTTCGTAGGTTCGGGGTCCAACAAAAAGATAAGCTCAGGCCTATCGATGACTTGGCCGAGAATGGCACCAACATGGTATGTGGAGGGGACTTTCGATGTCAATGTGTACTATCACGGTTGGCCTGATGATGCAGAGTCGTCCACACCCACTCAGATGGACTCTGACTCTGACGAGGATCAGTCGATGGCCTCTTCGCAGTGTTCTATCCACACTGTGGAATATGTGGCAGGCGCTCATGGTGATGATTTGCCAAGGCTTCGCCTCTCTTATTTTCTAGGCGCGACGGATCTGCAGCTGATTGAGCCTGAACCTTCGCATGTTGCGGAGCGGATTGCCATGGGCTTTTTGCGAAGTGGGAAAGTCTATGATGATCAGCTACAGGCGCTGTGGGAGTTGCTACCTCATGACCAGCCTCGGGAGCATCAGACTTTAATGTGTTCTCAGGGTTCGGATGCTCAGGCCTTTTCCTTCACAACGGGTGCTTTTTCAAGCTGGTGGATTGGTGGGCGTACGCAATTTTCAGCTGCTGTGGGTCACTGCTCTTCTTTGTCAGGTTGCGATCTCAGCATTCAGAGGCTTGGCAGAGTCTGCGGGGGAGTGTACTTTTCACTTCTCCTCGCTCGCTTTACTGCGGAATGTGCATTCTGGCGTGCATCGGGATGGAAATAATCATTCTGGCTGCCGTAATCGACTGATACCTTTGAGTCGCTTCTCCGGGGGCGAACTTTGGTGTCATGAGCCAGTTGCTGGTGAAGTTCTCTACCCGGGCACAGCATTGCATGGCACTCTGCATGAGCTGACTCCTCCTTTTCTGGAGTTCAATGCCAATGTGCTGCGCGGCACTTTTCCGTGGATTGGTGATCGAGTGGTATTGGCAGCTTTTCATATGAAAACTCCTTCGTCTCTGAGTGCAGGTGAGACGCAATTCCTTCGACATGTGGGATTTCGGCTGCTTCCTGAGTGACTGAGTGAGTGGAGTGTGAGGCTACGCGTTGGCTAAGTGAGTCGGCTGTTGACATAGTGAAGCTTCGCTGTTGCTTACTTTTTACCTCTCTTCTAGAACCAGTTTCGCCGTGACTTGTACAGCTTTTCTGGTACAGTAGTTTACGACTGGGTCATGTTACATGGTCTTGTCGAAGATCTTCTGAGGTCTTTAGGGCCTTAGTTTTAGGTTTCTTCGTAGGTTCCTAGTTCGCTCGCTTTCTGTAGTGTTTTGCTGCGCGATCACATCGCTCTTGGGTGCTACACCGGGTGTGATCCGCTGTGTTGCTTTTGGTGCTTAAGCACGGACACGGCTGAGACTACAAGTCTCCGGACAACACGTCTGTTAGGCCTACTCTAGGCGACCTGAGGGGATGGACGCTGAGTGTGAAAAAAATGGCACCAACAGTGCATTCGCAGCGGTTGACAAGTTGACACTGCGTGCATTCGACGAACTTGTATGGAGCGCCGCATTTGGCGAGCCTTGGTGCACAAAGGTTCGGTCGAAGTAGTCCTCTCGGATGGGCAGACGGTCAGTGGCCCGTTGCACGATTTCTGGAAATCGAATTCTGCCCGGGCTCGCCCTAAAGTTAAGACCGTCGGCCTTAAATCGGCTTACAAACAGCTGCCACTGCATCCCGACGACCACAGGTTCTGTGTTGTGTCCGTGAAGCGCCGGGCAGGTGTTGGGCTATGTGTCGAAGGTCCTCCCTTTCGGGGCCTGTGCCAGTGTGACTGCCTTCAACCGCGTTTCCAGACTGTTGCAGCGCATCATGCAAGAGGCCCTTGTCATGGGCTTCAACTACTTCGACGACTACCCGCTGCTCGAGTTGTCGGCGTTGGCCGGCAGCTGTGACAAGGTTGTGCATTCAATCCTCAGCTTGCTTGGCTACGACTGTGCTTTGGATAAGGAAAATGAATTTTCTCTTAAAGCTGATTTACTTGGCGTCACCATAGATCTTTCAGACGACACTCTGTCCGAGGTTCGGGTCGCCAATCGTGAATCGAAGTGTGCAGAGGTTGCCTCGGCTGTTGATGAGGTCCTTAAGAGAGGTTCCCTTAGGTCTGCCGAGGTTGCTTCGCTTTTTGGGAGAATACAATTCATGGAAGGGCAGCTCCTCGGCCGTATGGGCCGTTTGGCCCTCGCCGAGTTGAGGTCGCTGGGTCTTTCTTCAGGGCTCCTTAAGTTGGGACTGCTTGAACGCCAAGCTTTTGAAAATCTTCGGGGCCGTATGCTGTGCGGTCCGCCTCGGGCCATCCCGACTCGCCCGCCTGGGCCTAACATCGTTGTGTTTACCGATGGTGCTTGCGAACCGGAGGGTGATAGCATGCGTTGCTCCATTGGTGGGGTGATGTATGTTGAGAGCTCCGGTAAGTGGGACACCCATTACTTCAGTTGCCGCTTGCCTGACGACCTTGTTCGCAAGTGGTGCTCTGATGGGAAGAAGCATCTCATTGGTCCTGTTGAGCTCTACGCCGTGGTTACGGCTTGAGCTTCTTGGAAAAACTTTCTTGATGGAGCCAGGGCCCTGTTCTTCATTGACCATTCCGGCGTGCACGCCGCTGGTGTCAATGGTTCGTCTCACGACCGCTTGTGGAGACAGCTTTTGATCAAGCTTGAGGTCGCTGACTTGGTGCCCATGATCGGCTGGTACGCCAGAGTATTGAGCCAAAGCAATCCTGCCGATGCCCCGTCCAGGGGCTCACGTGCTTTTCCGACCAGGGAGCATCCGCGGTGCTGTATATCTGGCGAGCTCTTGAGCCCGTTGGTTGAGACGGGAGATTGATGAACGGGCTCAATCGTTTGACTGATGCCCGATCGTCAAACTGCCGGCTACTTCGGATGTTCCCACTTTGGCAGTGCCAATCAGAAGAAAAGAGTGAGCGCGTTTCAGTTCATGCGAATTTTCTTTATAACATTCGAGGATCTATATTCTTGATTGTGAAGATTGTTTTATGATTCCCATTTTATATATGGGATATGATATATTGCGAAAAGTCGCTGAAGCTATAATGAGCTTGCGCGGAGAGGCCCTTTTCCAAACCCAACTCACCGAAGAAGTCCTCCTCCTCCGGAGTGGTCACTGTCCTGACCCCAGGTTGAACTCCATGATCTCCTGGTGGAGCTTTTCCAGCATACTCTTGAACAAGGCCTGGGGTACCATATACTTTGCCACCATCAAGTACTTTAGGTTTCGGCCTAGCATCCCTTTGGAAATTGAGTCCAGGCCCGGACTCAACGGTCCTGCCACATCAGCCGTGAGCTTCTGGGTGATGTACCCGACGATGCTGCCGGCCAATGCCTCGACCCATAACGCAAGTGGCACAAGTCTTTCTGTATACCGCGTGGTTTGAGTTCACGTGCTCCTTCCACATAGCCGGTGTCATGGCATTATACAACCTCGGTGCACATCGCGTGTCTTTTTCCCAAAAGCTCGTCGCTACCACCAATGCACGAACCAGTCCAGGAGCCCACACATGGTCTTGATCACTACGCTCTGGTAGAGGATCTTCATCTGGAACCCGAATACCGTCCCTTGACGCTCCACCCATGGGCCCCTGATCAAAGGACACGGTACGAAGTTGTGCTTCATGCTGAAATGCCTTCCACATTCGACTTGCTGTGAACCCACGCTAGGCCAGGATGGCCAGCTAGAGTCCAAGCCGGCGAGCTATGCAGTCGCTATGGTGGCTACAAAGAGCTGACATTTCATTTGCTGTAATTCCATCACATTAGGGACGTGTGCATGAACGCGTCATGTTCGTGGGACGCGCCACCAGAGTTGAGAGTCTTCACAGATGCTGACTTCGCAGCATGTCCCTACACCTCACGTAGCACCTCTGGGATTGTCGCCCACATAGGAACTGGCCAGTTCGCATTCCCCGTGATGTGGCAGAGCCGAAAGCAGACATCGGTTGCGAGATCAACACCAGAAGCCGACATGATCTCCATGGCTTCAGCTATGTTTTCGGAGGTCATAAATCTGCAGACGTTTTTGCAAACGGCCCTCAAAAGCGCAGTGCCAATGATCTTCTACTAGGACAATGAAACTGTCCTACTGGTAGCGATTGTGAAGTCAGGGTACATCCCAAAGCTTCGCCACTTAGGACGCGTTCATCGCGTGAATGTGGCAAGCATGGCAGAGATTTTTGAGCAAGAGGATTTTGCGGCCACTTTCGTGAACAGTAAGGATCAGTTAGCTAACGGTTTGACTAAAGTTATCCCTCCGGCTGAGTGGTCTGATATGCTCGCGCAGTTGTGTTTGAATGAAGGTCTTTCTCACGGTCTCAAAGGTCGTAGTTGAGGAGGCAGAACCATTTGCAGGCTCATTGCCTAGGAAGATCACACAAGAAGATCTTGTGCAGCTACTGACGTACCTCCCAGGAGAGAACGCATCGCGCCCTTCTGCGGATGAAGCGTCTTGCTTCACCACGTGTGCACAAGCGCATGGTGGTGGGATCGCAGGTTTAAGGCAAAATGTGACCTTCTTTCCAAAAGTCACTTCGGTTCTGTGAAGGTTCATCCGTGTGGTGCTGCCTAAGCACAAGTTTACTGCTGTGATGTCGGCAAGGAACCAGATCACCTTAACGCACCGAGACTTTTACAACGAGCCTTGCAGCAAGAATGCTGTCATCCCACTTGAGACATTTGAGGGAGGCCATGTATGGGTCCAGTCGTCTGATGGTGAGCGGCCATGCCCAGACCTCAGTACAGGAGAGCGCGGGCGGTGAGATCTTGAGATGGCCTGCCATCTTTGATCCGAGACGGTTGCATGCCACGACTCCTTGCACAATAGCTTTCACGCCTAGGAACGTGAACAAGTTGTCAGTTGACGAACAACTGCAGCTCAGAACACCGGGGTTCCACTTCTGAAAGGAGTGAAAGCCTCACCAAGTAGATAGTCTGCATAGCACAGCCCACGATGACTTCCTAAGGGGGGACTCATCGGTACACGTACCACCTGCACCTTTTGTACATGTCTTGTACAATCAAGTTGGAGAGATCAACAGTGGACTGTTGCGACTTATTTGGCTCAAGTAAACAGGCGTCTTGTGCGTTTGCTTGCTTGCTGTTATTGATACACGTCACTGTCCCACGTGTTCCACTGAGATCTTATCAAATTTGTAAACGAAACGGAAATCGTGAGCTGATTAACTTGAGTGGCTTTGGTTGGAGTGTGGAAGCATGCCATTTTCGAAGTTCCAAGGCTCGTTAATTGGGTTTGTGCAAATGCCCTTCAGTTTTGGTAACGAGTTTTTATCTTTGTGGCGGGAAGATGTCAATGCCTGACTGTAGGTCGTTTCATGCCCCTTGTCTCATCTTCGAAATTTCAATTGCTGCTCGAAAAAAAATTTCCAAGCCTGCCCGAAAGACATTTGATTGATTGCGACCGAAACCCCAAGCACCAATCAGGAAGCTTTGGCCGCATCTTAAGCTGAACCGCGAAAGAAGGAAACCTTTTTCCCTGCCGGAACAGCCGCTGCCTCTGCAAACCCCCGCCCCCGCCGAAGCCAAGGCAAGCCTGGTCCCGAGGTCCTCAGGTCACTTGGTCTCTTTGAAGTTGTGCTAAATTTAATGACACAACCTCAAATGTGCCTTCAATGACCACTCAGTGGGAACTTGAGTTTGTGGACCTGATGCCGAATGGCGTTGGCTCAAGACAGGACACGACCGGCCTGACAGCACAAAGGATTGATCTGCCTGTGTGCGTAAACGTGATTGGTTGATACTCAGTGTCACGATTGTATTGTTGCATTTCGCATGGTAGCGGACCAAAACATGTGAAAAGAGAGAACGGACATTGGAGTGAGAGGAACTGGTGGTGAGATCAACTTATTCAATCAACCCTCGCAAAGTGCAGTTCCACGAGTTCGCTGCAAAACAAAGAAGCACGTGCTTGCAATGTTTGGCCATTACACCAGCTTCTGGGTTGACGGGGTGGGCAGCTAGAGTCATAGAGCTCGTCGTTTTGCCCCTGACGAGGCCTGTGTGGCTCCGGCTCCAGCGAGCCGAGGCTCGGCTGCAACTCTGCAAAGAGCGACTGAAGTCTGGGCCCTGCTCCAGGATGCAGCCACACCAAGCAAAGCACACGAAGCCGTGAAGGGACGGAAAAAGAAAGGAGCTTTGCAAGATTGGAGTCGAAGATGCCTTTATCCTGCAGCGAGCGTCCGTGTCTGGGTGTTGACGGCTGTCTGCCCGAAACGATGCAGAGGCACACGCTGAAAGGCTTGCAGCACATCCATGCGCGCGGTGTCATCCACACGGATGCTGCTCGTCTCTGTTGGAGTGCGCAGAAGTGTCAAGATGGAAGCAACAATCTGCAAGGTGAAGCTCGAGAATGTCATGGGCCAAGATGCACTGCTACTGCACGTACGGTGATCCGACGTGCGAGGCACCAGAATTCAGAACGGAGTTGGAAGTCACAAGGTTCTCATATGCCGCCACGACATGTCGGTGCTCTTGCAAGAGGCGTTCAGCGGAGCCGGGGAAACGGTTGGTTGTTGGGCGTCCAAAACTGGCCTGTGCTTTCGAGGCATCCAGGGCTCATCGAGCCTTCCAGGAGCAGAAGTCTGGCCTGGAGACTCTCTCGAAAAGCTAAGACCTCAAGTCCTCAAGTCCACAGCCCACGCAAGCCTTGGTAGCTCTTCAAAAGGCCAGAAGAAGCGAATGAAGAAAAAGCAGAAAGCCAAGGACTGTCTGAGTGGGCCTCCATTGCGTGCAGTGCGTCAGTGCGTTGCACTGGCCGTGCCGAGGACGCCATCGCCGGCTCCGAAGACCCCAAGGCGGAGACGGAGGCTGCGGCAGAGGAGGCGGGAAGTCCAAACGTCGAGCACGGCTCCGTGTCGAATGCGGATCGAGCACCGCAGCAACATTGACTGACGAGGGCACCTCTGCATGCCGCTTTTCTGTCATTGCCTTGCAGAATTCTGTTTCTGGAGCCAGAGATCCTTGCGACGTCTTGCGACCTTGGGGGAAGCGGGGTACTCCCGACAGGTGGAAGCGGAGGTGACCGAGGGTCAGCCGCAGGCAGAGGCCGAAGTTCCGTCACAAGCGAAGCTGGGAATCTTGCTGTGCCGCATGGTCTGAGGTGGTGAATGGCGCGACCAGCGTGAACGGCAAGGGCAAGGGCGACGGATATCCGAAGCCGGAAGGCAGTTCCACTTGTCCTTTGTGTTCGCATCTGCCCGAGTCTTGAGCTGCAGGGGAGGTGCCAGCAGCCGGCAATGTTCCGGGTGAAGCACCCCCAGGGCAGTCGTGCTCCCGGGTACCCGAGCTACGACATGGCGGGCTAGCATGGCCAAAAAGGAGCCCGAACTCGAGGCCCATACCTCCGATCAGACAAAGAGATCGCTTCGAGAACCTTCAGCTCGAAGAGGCATTGCATGTCCGAAGCGCCGCAAGTCCCACTCATGGACTTAAGCAGAGCACGGCTTGCAGACCTTCGCGAAGTTGGCGGATTTTGGGAACGGCATCAAGGCCTGCATCATGTGCCCAAGAGACGCGAGTCATGTTGTTACAGGGACGCTCCCCTGAGTGCTTCGTCGCCTCTCGGCTCAGCTTAGCCGCCATAGCCGGGCCCCAGCCCTTCACCTTGTGCAGACAGTTGCAAGGCGCTGAGCCGGGGGAGGGGACGGGCGAAGCAGGGCGCGAGGGCGTGCGAAGCGAAGCGAAGCGCCCGTCCTTTGCTCCTCTTTGCTCCTCTTTGCTGCTTGCGCTTGCCGGCGCTGCCACAAAGGAGAAATGGAGCTGGCCATGGCTCCCACGGAGGCCCGGCAGTCCGGCACGCGCTTCTCTCGCTTCTCTCTTCTGGCGTAGCCGTGCCGGGCCCTCTCCGCCGCCTCTCGCAGGTGTCGAAGGGCTTCGAGAGCGCGATGCCCATGCACGTGCAAGTTGGAAGCCTTGGCCAAGTGCCCCCGGCCATGCCCGTGACCGAGAGCTGCCAGAGCCAGTGCCTGCGTGCTTGCGGCCGGGCGAGTGCGAGTGGTCCGTCCGTCCGTCCGTCCTTTATCCCAGGTCGATGCAGCCACTCCCGCAACAGCAACTGCTCACCCGGCGAGTTGGAACGACATTCACTTGAAGCTTGATGTCTGTATAGGCTGTATCAAGTCCAGAATTGTAGGACAAGTGAGACGTGCATGCGTGTTCGAAGTTCGACTCGACGGCAGTCTATTAAAGGCTGTCTTGAGGGGTCTTTAGTCAAGAGCCCTTCCATCCTGACAGAAACATGACAGGCAACAGCAGCTGCAACAGCAGCTCCTGAACCAGAAGAACCAGCAAACTATCCAGCAGCATGCCTGCAGTTTGGCAGGCGATGAGCGATGAGAGTGAAGATAAGCTTTGTCACCCAGGACGCTGCTGCTACAGCAGTCCCTTGGAGCACAGTCCCAGCTGCCACAGGCTTCTCAGCCTCAGCAGGCCCGGGGTTCCCTACTGTAACATCTTGCAAATGACACGTCCAGCACAAAGCTTCCTTGTCGACTCCCGGGCCCTCGGCCCCCTGCCTTTCATCCACCCAGCGCCTTTCGTCTCCACTTGCAGAGGCTCCCTTGCCCAATCTCCTCACGGGCCGGATGATGGACCCTACCTTGGCCATGAAGGCCGGGCCAGATCCGGAGCAGAATAGGTATGCAGTCGTGTATACTGCGTATATGTGCTTTCTGTAGTGTAACGCTTTCTATATATATATATATATATATATGTATATGTATATGTATATGTATATGTATATGTATATGTATATGTATATGTATATGTATATGTAATACGCACATACATATACTATACATACACATACTACATTTTTTGAGCACATCCTTTCCGGATAATTCATGGTGGGACCAGTGGATCGCAAGGATCCATGACCCATAGGCCGCACGCTCTTGGGGAGACTTGATTTTTCTCTGCATGCTTTGAGGGGGTGTCAGCGAGGAATGAAAGACGGCAAAGAAGACGGACGCCACACAAACTTGGAGGAAACGTGGAGAACTGGAAATCCTGCAATCTACACAATCTACAGCAGTCTTGGCAGAATTAGGCCACCCACTTACTGGGCAGCACTTGAGCCCTGGACCTCACCGACATCGGGCCATCGCTTACTGCCCTCTAACCTCTAATTTTGACAATCAGTTCGGGCAATCCCGTGACCAAGCCGGAGGTATCAAAACCTCCTGAAGGAGATTGCAAGTTGCGCAGTGTAACTGCTGATGTGCTGCTGGCTCAATGCTCTTGGACGTGAAGTACCTGTAATGCACCCATCTGACCATTCGGTTCTTTACGGTTCCTCCGTGCTACTGCACACATCTGTGCCTGGCCTGGATGAGCGATCATTGATGGTTACGCTTGCCTGGATGGGGATCACAAGCGACTAAACTCTGACCTGCAAGCATTCCGGGCAAGGAGCAAACCCATGCATGTAGCCTGTTTCGAAGAGAGGATGCTGCACATGCAGCTTGCGACCTCCGGAAGGGGTCATGAATGAATGAAAATGATGGACGGGTCAGAAAGGACAGGTCGGTAAATTGGTAGGACAGAGGAACAGCACCTCAGCAAACCGGCCAGCACGCCGAAGCAGATGTCGATGGTAGTGGTGATGGTGGTGGTGGGGGTGCCGATGTATTGCGGATGGAGGTGTTGATGAAGGAAACCAGGGCAGATGTTTCACAATGCAGGGCTAGCCGAAGCTCAGCCGCGCAGTGTATATGTATGTAGGATCCGGTGGACGAGACAGGTTGGATCTGTTGCGCAGTATCGCATGATGGAATGATGTATTGGCTTGCCTTCGCCGGTCATTTGTTTGCCTCCGCCCATGGGCCAGTCGACTGCACCCAGTGCTTCGAGCGTGGCGACTGTCCCGGGCATGCCCCTGTGCCCGTGGACCCTGTGGCTGCAACTGGAAACCTGGGAGCTATACACAACTATTTGACAGTTCGGGTTTCACATACCAAGGATTTATCCTTTGGACATCGGCAATGGCGTCCTGTGCTCCCGGCCGCAGTTTTGGTGGAGGACAACATCGCCAACCGATTTTGCAGAACTGCAGAAAGAAGGAAGAGGAGCTAAGCCTTTCTGTGCCAGGCCAGGCTGTTCAGGCTGGGCGGTGAGCCCCGTGTCCGTGCCATCTGTGCCGGTCGTGGGTGCGTTGGGCTCACGACTCAGCCTTCTGCGACAATCGACAAGCACTGCTCACGGTCTGACTTGTCGTGGTGCAGCTCGTGAGCGTTTCATCCACTTTGTCCGTCTGATATTCGTCTCTGTCTTCTTCGATCTGATATGATGCGTGTTCTGGGCTCAAGCATCCACAGCAAACCAAAGATGGGCATCAGGGCGTCCTGCATCTTGGCTGCACTAAGATAGCTGGCCATTCTCGGAGTTGAGAGGTTCAAACAAACGCCGAACCGCTGAACTCCCCGGGGCTAGAGCCGAGAAGTGACCCTCATCCCTCACCCTCACCCTCAGTCTGGCTCGCACCCTCAGTCTCACTCTCACCCTTACCCGCACCCTCACCCTCACTCTACTTGTCACCCTCATCATTACCCCCCATGCTCACCTTGACTCTCACCCCAACTCTCGCCCGCACTGTCGCATGAATTCTTGAAGTCGTCGACTAGCGGCACAGGGTCAGTATGTCTGTACCAGATTCAAGCCTCACGACCTAGAGGAGATCTGTGAGACTTTCGTTTTCCAGGCCAGCACTGTTCGCGTCTGGATGACCTCGAATGGCCAGTGGACGCCTGGCAATGAGGGGGAGCCAAGAGAGCAACACGTCTCTTCGAGTCAGAGCCCTCCTCCGGTCCTCATCCCTTACCCGCCTTACCCTCGGCCCGGAGAGCGGAGAGCGGAGCGCGGAGAGCTCTCGCCGAGGAGTTCTCCTCCGCGAGCTCCTTGGGCTCTTCTCGTTCGCGCGAGAGTGAGGACCTCGAGGCCCGGCACCGGCGCCGCTCTTTCGCTCTTTCGAAACTCCTCTCTTCTCGCTGCTCTTCGCCTCTCTCCCAGGAGGTGAGTCCGGTGGCCTCCCTTGTGGTTTGCGGGCAGGCACTCGCCCAGGACCGGGGGACCGGGTGGGCTGCTTTGCTTCTCCCATCACGATGCCCATCGTCAGGATGTCAAGCGGTTCCAGTGGGTCCCGCCAAAAGGCAAGGCACTATGACTGCAGGAGGATCGTCAGGATGCCACGGTGGTGAGGGAAGAGAAGGGATCAGAGTGTCCGGTTCTGTCGCAAGAGGCTGGGATGGCCATGCTCGCGCCCTGGAGATTTCGGTCGGGGCCACAGCCATTGTGGTGTGTTTAGCTGGCTTCTCGTATTCGCCATCTGGTCGCTTGAAACACATAAATGGAGGCTCGGAATACCTTCGATTGGGATGGCAGTCGTCCTGTGCCTCCGCCAGCAGGCTCCGTCAGCCTTGCTTTCACTTTGTCCGCCACGGTGTGGGGTTGCTTTTCTGCCAGGCCGTCCATGGCTGTTGCCTTGCAGTGATGAGATGGCGCTCAGGCACGGGATTAGTTGATGCTGTCGTTCTGAACGGAATGGGAAGCCTCGAAGGATTGCAAGGCTCCGGAAGCCATTGCGCGCCGCCGGATGGAAAGTCATCACCTCGACACCCCTAATTATCGAGAGCCTGGGCGACAAGGCTCGCTGTGTGCTCTTCCGAATGAGGCTTTTCCTCCTTTTCCTTTGTTTGTCAGCTTCTCCAGAAGGCAAAGCTTCCGGGCTACGCCGCCAAGATTGGAAAGCTGGAGCCTCCTTTCTGAGCACGGCTTAAGTACTGGGCTTCGGGCTCAGACTGTGCCTCCCGTCGTGTTCTTGCCCTGTTGCCCCGGAGGACTTCCTTCCGCGGCACTTCACGAAGCCTCAGGAAGCAAGGTATCCATGCATCCTGAAACCATCGCAGGCCTCGTTGCCCACGACTGTGACTGTGATTCAGCAGACGGTGGGAATACTCTTCCGGCTCAGGGCGAGTTCGGCAAGGATTCCTGGATCTGCCAGACATGGCAGGATGTGCACCTTGGACTCCTTGGACCATGGGATTCATGGGACGAGAACGTCGGCAGTGCTAGTGTCGTCTGGGTGTTGCAGTCGAGGCTACGCCATGCCCCGGACTTCGGCGAGTCGCAACGAGAAGCGGATTCTCCTTGGGTGCTGCAAGAGCTTGTGCCCGGCAGCGTGGAGCTGTCCGTGTCCATGCTCGTGTCTGCGGGATCCATACTGGATGTGGTGGGCATGCGCTACACCTATGACACTTGCTGGCAGCTCGTGGAGTCAGGTCTGCTGCGGCTCTTTAGGTGAATTTCGGTATGGAGGCAGAAGGGCTTGGCAGAATTCGAATGGTTGCCCCGGCTCAACTCGAGGACAGGAGTATCTACATCTGGCCCAATGTTGTCGAGCTGAAAAAGGACTGTCGAATGTTCACCGTGTCACCGTGTGTGTCAGTGTGTTAGAGCCTTAGAGTGATGAAGCTTGGAAGGAGCTCTACGAAGTTCCGACACAGCACATCGATGTTCTGGCAGCCTGCCCTGACGATGGGTATCCTTTTGGCTAGACGACTCACAGGCATCGCACTGCCCGCAATTGCTGATAGCTGCAACAGTAAGGGTAAGGTGGGCGACAGTTACGAGTCACAATGCAACAGAGCTCGCACCTGTAGCGACGTCACAGCGCTGGAGTCGGGTGTCCCTACAGCTTCGGCCCGCCGTTGTCGGGTTGCCTGTGCAACACCTCCGCACACCGCAAACCTAGACTCTTGGTCTTGGGGCCTCCCTGCGACATCCACGACAAAGCTTACTGAGGTTTCTTGCGATGCCTTGAGCACCTCACAGCCGTAGCGTGCCTCAGTCTGTGGTGGGCACCGTCTGAGGCCGCCTTTGTTGGCGAATATGCCACCTGGCTTCATTGCTCTGCGCGATTCCAACCCTTCAATCATTCCTAGTTCCCTAGCGATCCTGACACGCAAGTTTACGCAAGGATGGCATTCTGAATTTCAACTACAAGATCCGGCCAGACTCTTCCTGAGCAGGGCAGAGCATTTCAGGAATCTTGTGCTGCGAAACCATGACATTGTGGGTCAAGGATGGAAGGATCTGCCTCTTCGAAGTGCCGCTGTGAATTGCATTTTTCCGCAGAGCGCATGGGGCTTTGTGCGATTCTCAAGTTCTTACACCAAGGAACACCCGCATCGGCGCAGATTTGGCTTGTGATGTTCCAAGGGAGCGGGCTCGGCAGCTGTTCTTGATGCTGGCCGGACTTGCATGCGGAAATTCTCTGGGAGCATGAGGACATCATGAGGAGCTTTGAGTTTCCGCCAGGAGAAGATCCGTGGCTGAGGATGGCGACCGACTGCGTGGGGAAAGCGTGAGACTTGAGAGATGTTGTCATTTAGGAAGTCAGAGAGACTTCAATTGATTGCAGCAGCCTCCAACTCTGGAGACTTTGTACAGCTCCGGCTACAAGGCCTTCCTTGACAGGCTCGAAACCTGAAGAAGAGAGATTCGCGCCTTCAAGCAAGAGGCGACCTCGTCGAACCTCTGCTGAAAGCATCCCCTCCCTCGAATCCTCGAACATTCCTGACGCCTGGATCTATGAGAGCACACTGATGCTTTTCCACATTCGCGGGAGGAGATTCATTGCAAATAGTTCCTATAGCGACCTTAGACAGGTCTGGTAGAAACTGCCCGTCTGCTCAAGCAGCAGGGCAGAGTGCACGACACACTGCGGCGAGATAGTGAAGAAGGAGCGGGGGGCGGTCTCAGCAGCTGTGCAAGGCACAGGCCCTTTCCTTGGGTGCTCTTAGTCTTAGAATCTCCTGTCTTTTGCTACGTAGATAGATCAAAGGCTCTGCGCCGACGGCCTGAGACCAAGCGATGAGAGTGAGAGCGAATGGTGCATGGCTCCTCTCCTGCCTTCTGTTGCCAAGGGCCTACCCCTTTCAGAAATTGGTGGGGAGCCCTGGGACACGTTTCGTTCATTCCTACATTGACGGAATCTGCTGGAAGGTGGCAAATCTTCAGATGTGCCGGTAGATGTGAACCTACCTCAGGCCTGGTCTTCCTCGTTCTCGCAGACGTTTTTCCTCCAGACTTCCTTTCCTTCGCAGGGCAAGAAGAGAAGTGGACGCGGCAAGGGCAAGAAGGACGGAAGAAAACATGGTCTCGGCATTCTCATCCTCGCCGCATGACGGCCAGGATCACTTTGAGGGCCTCAGTGCCGCTCCTGTCGCTGTAGGTGGGAAGCCACGTTGCGGCGTTGCGGATCTGCTCCACGAAGCCTCGTGAGTGCCGAGGCGAGTTGCTCGGCAACGCCGCCGTGCTCGACGCGCTGGCAGAGGCCTTCGCCCGCGTTCCGTCGAGCTCCAGACCTCGAGCGCCCGATGTGCAGAATGTAGCCGCGTGGTTACGACATGTTACGACGTAGGTCCGCCGGGACGGGGCGAAAAGCCAAGTTCTGCTAAGAGACGTCCTCTCCCACGCCTGGAGCTCGTGGAGCGAAGGGGCAGAGCGAGGCTTTTGCAGGCTGCGAGAGAGCTCTCGTGGAGGTCGCCGAGCTGGCACAGGACTCGGAAGGAAGCCGCTTTTTGCAGGCGCACGGCGATAGGGCTTGGCCTTCGAACCGTCAGAGTGTTGAACTGTGACAGCCTCGGCAGGCAAAGTTGGAGACTGCCAACACGGCCGAGCGCAGGGAGGTCTTCGATGCACTGCTTCCGAAGGCGACTGGAAGCGCAGTCAGCGAACGTCCTGGCTTCGGCCTCACGTGCTCAGATGGAGATGCTTGCTGGAGACTCTTCCGGCAGCGCAGTTGTTTGCCACTCAGATTACTCAGAAGACAGCCTTGCAAGAAAAGATCAGCTTTGGCGTGCAGGTGCAGAAGTTGCTGGACATCTGCACACCGGACCAGCGCAGAGACGCTCGGACAACGATACGACGGCCCCTTTAGATTCCGTTTCCACCACAAAGCAAGATGAAGAAGGCACCCCGAGCACAGACTCGAACGCAAGCAAGCAAGAAAGCAAGCAAGCGTAGCCCAACCGCTTCAAACTAAAGCCAGAACACCTGGACCTGGAACCGTGACAACTTACGAAGCAAATGTGGTGCGGCCCGCACAGGCCATCGTGGAAAAGTTCCGGCAATCCGTTGTGAAGCTGTCCTTGAAGATGCACGGCTGCCGCGTCATCCAGAAGGCACTTTTATCACCTCAAAAGGATGATGGAGCCGCACAAAGGATCGCTGGGAGGCTTTTCAAGTGTGCCCACCAGAACTCCAGTCCATGCTTGCCGGAGAGTTGCGGCATGGAGTGATTGCACGGAGCTCAGCCGCTGTACAGAACAACTCGTGCCATTGAGAAGACATTCTGGCTAAGGATTGCATCAAGAGCATGCATGGAAACCACGTGGCGACTCCGTCATGTTGCTGCTGTAACCGACTTGCTTGGAAGGAATCGCCCTTGCCGGAAAGCCATGCAGGTCCAAAAGTGCATTGAACAGATGCCACCGGAGTCGGTCTCCTTTGTCGTGGAGGCTGTCGAGGCCAGAAGTCTTGGGACGGCAAGTGCAGCTAGGCAAGTGGCGTTTTGCGGGGGTCCAGGACAAGGCAGAGGCTATGGCGGCACACATCTACGGGTGCAGAATCATCCAGCGCTTGCTGGAGTCAGAGACCCGGAGCCGAGATCCGACAAAAGCAATCAGCTCGGCGACTCCAAGGCACTGCACACCAAAGCGCCTGGAAAAGATGTTGCAGCAGATCCTCCGCAGATGCTCAGCTGAGCTGAAGGTTGTAACTTTAATTGTTCTTATTCCTGCTTTATTTCGCAACGTACAGCATCTGAGGCATCACCAAACTGTCCACGGATCCATACGGCAACTATGCGATGGGCTTTAGCACTGTTTTCGAGGGTCGATCCTTTGCTGCCCGTGTCCGCAAGAGCTTCAGCTGCAGGTCATTCGCCACATCCTTGAACATGGCAATCCCGAGCATAAGAGGATCTATCATGGGCTATCATTTTCATCCAGCTGTGCGCCTGCCTGCTTCTGGGAGTTCTTTATCAGCCTATCGACCCACAGGAGCATTGTGAATGAGGTCTGTGGTCACGTGGCAGCCTCATATGGACTGCAGTTTAGCAACATGTCCTGCACTGCCTTCAGAGGTGCTTGAGCTTGGGAAGGACTCCACCGCGGATGCTCTATCTTTTTCTGCCTTCCGTCCACTACAAGCTAGGACAAACATGCCAGCAATGTGGTGGAGAAGTGTTTCGAGGCATTCGCAAAGACATTTTTGTGGAAGACGCCGCGAGGGCTTTTCCTTCAAGCAGTTTCTTTTGCTGCCGGTAGCGACCGCGCAACCGGGCTTCGTCCTGAAGGGATTATCTTCTTCCCGAATGGAGTAAGCGTGCCTTGCGGATGAGAAGCTTTTTTCGGATTGGGAGGCTTCAACCACCGGTGAACACGCTCGCGGCTGAGTCCCGCATTCAAGAAGGGTAAAGCAGAGAGGTGGAGAGTTTCCTCCTCTCCCTGGCACACGAAGGCGGCGTTCCTGAAGGAGGAGCGCCAGCGCCTGATCCGCGCCGTCCTGGGACCCGCACCGAAGGCAAGGGAGAGCGGCTCCACTGCAGAAGAACTGCTGACTGCACGTTCCTTGCTAGGATCCCTCGGATCGGAGCTCGCCCTTGGCGCAGCTGATGGATGACAGGCCGCGCCCCAACAAATAATCACCCAGAAATCCAAAGCAGCAACAAGAGCAAAGCGGGAACCCGACTCGCCGAGGTTCGGGAAGTACGTGGCCAACAGCTTGGTGGAGTACAGCCGAGGACCCGAGGAGCGCTCCGCGGAGCACCGCTCCGCTCCGGTCGCTTCGGGCTGGGCTCCACAAAGCCTGGGCACAGCCTTCCAAAGCACTGCACAGGGATTTGTCGAATGCTTGCAGTCTGTCAGACATTTCCCACAGGTTCAAAGAGGCAGTGACGTTCCTAAGCCACCCAAAAAGAGTGTCTTTGCGCGTGAAGGTTTTCCACACTCGTCAGGGAATAGGTCTGCAGCAAGCTTGTAATGTAAAGAGCAATTCAGCACCGGGGGGCCTGCGGTGTACGCCGAGGTTTGATGGCGTGTGCTTTCTGAGCTTGTGTTGGCAGGAGATGAAGGTCCTCTACAGTCGCATTGCCTCCTCACCCGGGTAGCGGCCCGAGTGTTTTCGGAACAGAACGAAAGCAGTCACCTGTGTCTTCCTCGATTCCTCCAGACACAGGAAGAAGGCAGCGATCACCTCGCTGCTTGAGATGCCGCGTGCCGAGAAGTGCCTGGCGGAGATTGTTGGAGGAAGCAGAGGTTGTTGGCTCTGTACGTCTCTTTACTAGGTTGGAGAGGCAGCTGCAGCAGGCCCAGCTGCAGCAGCCCGGAGCCCGGGAACTGCGTTGCTGACTGCGAAAGGGTTGCTCTGACTCGACGAGACCCGCTCATTTGTTGAGGCATCAATTTGCGCAGCAGCAGCTTATGCAGCTTCAGATGCGGACCAAGGCGCCACCTTCCGAGAGGGATAGAACGCAGCAGAACAGGGAGCTGCAAACTTTGCTACTGTGTTGTCTGATGATGCAGAGGGAGGGAACTAAGCAATGGCATTCAAGCGCCCACGGCCCATGGCCCGTTTCAAGCCGTTCTTGCCTCCAATTCCCTTTTGCGCCATTGTTGATGCCAAGCCATGAAGACGCTATCCCCCAAAACATATATGGTGTGGTGTTGCCCCCCTCCCCCCTCCCATGGTTATCCCCCTTATACCCACACTTTGACTCTCCCGGCCGGCCTGTCTGTGGCCTGTTGTGTGGTGCGGGCCCGGCCCTCCTGTGTTCTCCACCGCACCCCCTGTGGTGTGGTGTGGTGTGGTGGGTTTTGGGTTATTTGACCCCCCTGTCGCCCCCTGTGGTGTGGTGTGGGTTGTGGCGTGTTTTGGGAGGGGGGGTCCGGTCAGCTCCAATTTCGCTGCTTTTTTTGGGGGGAAAGGGGGGGGGGGGGGGAAGGGGGACGAGGGGGGAGGAGGGGGAAGGGGGGGGTCGACCCAGCCGGCTGCGCGCGCGCTCCTAGCCTCGACTACTGTTGCCGAGGCGGCCTCGCGTTAGCGATAAATTACCACGGCTAGGCGACACTCACCTGGAAGGGTTATGGTTTCGGTCTGCGCCGCGCCCAGCTGCTGACCCTCAACCATAAACCCTTTCGAAACTATCATATATCTATACACCTAGACCCTAAACAGCCCCACCACCCACAGGGGGGGTGCAGGTGCAAACCCTAAACCCTAAACCCAACACCACACGACAGGGAGGAGGGAGGGTTAAACACTAACTGGGAGGGGCTAGGGGGTGGGTTACTCTCCTATTAACCAGCCAAACTCCTCGAACCCACAAATCAAAACGCCTGGGGCCTCCGGCCTCGGCGGATCATCTGATAGCGGGCATCCATCTCCAAGTGCACAGGGTGACGACAGCATCCGTGCCCCAGTCAGGATTACATTCGACCTGCAGCGCCCTTGGGCCTGCTCGTTGTCTCATCATTTCATACTGCCATGAGTTCACGTGCACGCATCCATCCATCCATTCATCCATCCACCCATCCGTCCAAACATCCATCCATGTTGCCTTTGCTGGCCTTGTCAAGGGCGCAAAGTGAGAAAGTGAGCTGAGAGCAGCTGTGGAGGCCAGCGGTTTCTCGAGAGTTGATTGGCGACTTTGGGGGTGCGGTGCCTTGACAAAGAATACCGAGGTGCCTGAGCCTTTGGAGTGACGGCAGCCCCTGTGTCTCGACTTGCAAAGCTCTGCGATCCGTGCCGTGTAGGTAGTGCTAGGGCTACAAGGGCCTAGGGCAGTTGACGGCAGCCCAGGTACCGAAGGGCCGCCTCAGCCTGAGCAGCGACCTGGCAAGCACTCGGCTTACCGGGTTCGGGTTGGCGGCTCAGGTCGGGCCTTGCACAGAAGGCAGGACAAGGGCCTTTGCCACGGTCCTAAGAAGCGCTCAGACGCGACGCTCTGGAGATCCGTATCCGAAACGGGCCAACGCCAAGGACCAAAGGCGCTCAGCTCCGGCTGGGTCGAGGCATCGGACTCTGCTCTGCTCTGCTCTGTGTGCATCGGGGCATCGGCCCTGAGGGATTTTGTGCCTGAGCCCAGGTGTCCGTCAAGAGAACTGAGCACAGCCCGTTGAATGACAGAGATTGTAAAGACTTGGGGTTCTGGGGTTGGGGTGTAAGGGAGGATCGGTGAACAGGTGTAGCCAGCCTTTCGGATTCAATGGAACATGTTGAGTTTTTCAACCGCCATGCCCGTGAGTTCGCACGCTGTTGCCCAACAGTTCACCAAGCGACAGCGTCAAGAAGGCAACGTCGAACGAATTCCTGAAGCATGGAGTGGCCTGCAGAACAGTTTGAATTTTTGCAGCACGGTTGTGCAGCTGCAAGCTTGCGCACCCTCAAACAGTAGAGGTTCGAGTTCGGGGCTCGTGTGATTTCAGCTTATTGGGATATCGAGGCTTGCAAAGGCATGCACAACAAGCTGACAGCATCAACGCTGCGAATGCTTCTCGATGAGTGAGTGGGTCCGGCACAGCCTTCGTCATGCTGGCTCTGTGTGTGAAGCCTAAAGCCCGCAGGAAATTCAAGCTTTGCCCAAAGTACCGTCGAACATGTGTGACATGCCAAAGCCAGTCTAGTGTCTGCCAGATCTTCGGATCGTTATGTACAAATGCACTTGGCAAGTGCTGCAAGTCTCTGAAGCCGTGTGGAAGCCCCTCACTGGAATTAAGAACTCGCTCTCAAAGGTATTTTTGCCTTCCGCATGCTTCAGCCCCGAGGTCACCAGCTCACTCAGAGCTTTTGAAGGTGCCGCAAAGCATGATATGCCAAAGCGTGCAGCATCCCTTCAGCACAGTGTTGCTTGTCGACCCTGCTACAGGCCATTGGGGGGTCATGACGTACCGTTGCTGACGAGAATTCGCACTTCAATTTTGAGATTTCCCGTAATTACGGACGGCCCTTCTCCTGAGTGCCGAAGTTGTTCAGATTCAGATTCCTTCTTGCTGTTCCTTTGAGCTACGGGAAATTCCACGATGCATCGTTTCCGGACTCCGGAGTGATGTGTCCTGCGCACAGACGTAGAGATGCTACAACGTTCTTGCATAGGTGGCAGGCTTTCGCGATTCGCTCTCTGCTTTCCGTCCCTCTAAACCGCTGAAAACACCGCCAGGATCCTGTCCTGCAGTTTGTCCGTGCCACTTGTGCTGTGCTTCCACAAAGAGGAGCACTCGAAGCACAGACATGACGGCTTAGCCCAGAACAAGGCGTTCAAACAGACACGGCTGGGCTCAGCTTCTGTGCTTACTGGCTGCTCCTCGCCCTTGCGGTAGCCGCCTTCAAGACGATGTGGAACACAGGCAAACAATCCGGTGACGGATGACATTCAGACGCGGCAATATCGATCTCCTGAGGCTTATTCTGAGCTCTTTCGCGAACTCTTGGGGTCCATCCCAGCTCGAGCAGGTAATCATTGGGGCCAAGTGGGACGAGACGGCAGATGTGGCGTCCTTGCATCGTTCCACTTGAGCCTCACATCCGCTTGGGCAGTTTGAAAGGTCTGGAGTGCAGCCTGCATGTTCTTCGAGTTGGCGACGGGCGACTACCTCTTCGACCCCAAGAAGGGGGAGGTCGGCACATGTCCGCAAAGAACGGACTCCAAGCGGCGTCCTCCACACATCCAGGACTGGAATCGGGAGGAAGACCACCTGGCCCTCATCGCCGAGTTGCTCGGAGACCTGCCAACGAAGGCACCCAGGGCACGTCACAGTCATGGGAAGTTCATGCAAGCAACCGCCCCAAGGAGTTTGCCTTGTCGGGGCGCTACTCCAAGGTGCCGCTGGCAGTCCAGCACGGCACGGGAGACACGTGCAGAGTCTGGCATCGGAAGGACTTCTTCAACAATGCGGCTAAGCTCAAGCACATCAAGAAGCTGAAGCGCGCTCCCGAAGCCGAACTGGCGCACACATGCAGAGCATTCTCTTCCTGTGCCGCCATGTTGTCTGCAGGATGTGGCCTCTGGAGGGCGTCCTCCAGGAGAAGTACCGCTGGGAAGAAGCCGAGGCCCTGGAGGCAGGGGGCTGAGAAGCGACATGTCCTTTGCAGCTACTGCGCTGCAATGCGCTGCGTGCTTTTGTGCTTCTCGTCGTACACGCTGCCATTCGAGGGTTTGGTGAGCTTGTATTCTTATCTCCTTACTGCCAGATGGCGGACTTCCTCCTGCCGATGCTGACATGGCACCCGAGCCAGCGGCAAGCCGCTTCCGAGGATCGCCGTCTGGGCTTTGCGGGGGCCTGGGATTCGGGCCTTGCGCCGCCTGCGCCAGCCAGCAGGCCTTGAAGCACAGCTGGGTGCAGCCGCGCAACGGCGAGACGGATACCTGGCCCGCCTCGGCCTCGGGATGTCCGGAACCGTCGGTGGCACCATCCTCGCGTCCTCGCGGCTCGAGCAGGTGCCTCAGCGGTGCGATGGCTTCGAGAAGACCGAGCAGGTGGGTTGTTGTGAAATGCGTCTGGCCACCTCGCGCGGCGATGCAGCAAAGGTGTCTGAGAGCATCCAGGAAGCGCCTGCATCGCCTACCAGCCCCGAGGAGGCTTTGAGACAGTTCTCACTTCTGACCTGCAGCTGTTCTGCTGCTTGCTGTCGTCGACAATGAAGCGGAAGCAAGCCCGAGAGCCAAGTCCTTCGTGTCATCCTCGCATCGTCGTCGTCGTTGCTGATGCACAGCGGCAGCGTGTAAGAGCCCGAACCAGAGTGTAAAGGCCGCCCACCTCATGAAACATCCTTGTGTCTCCGCGGTGTGCATACTGTAGCTGCAGTGCGCTCCCAGGCACTTGCGTTGGGTTGCCATGGGCACTTGGGCACTTGCGTGTGTTTTCTGCATGCCAGGTCTGAGATGGCCATGCCCGAACTTGGATTCTTGGGGTTCTACCTCCTCCAAGAGGAGGACGACCCTGCCTCAAATGGCGCCACAAGGGAGGCATTTTCCGTGGCCAGCAGATAGCGGGCAGAAAGCTTGCACTCAACTGTTGGAACAATGTGGGGCTTTGTGCAGATGAGTGCAGCCGTCATGCCCACGAAGCCACGTCACTTGTGTGGGCCGTGGGAGTGGCGGCGACGTTTTGAAGCGCGTTCTTACGACCCGAACGCCCGCAGGTTAACTGTTTGGTGGACAGATCCGCATTAAGACTTGCGTCGCCTGCATCGGGGAAGAAGAGACTTGCAGGGTCAGGCCCGCTGAAGGGCTGCGTGGGGTCTCGAGGCTCGAGTCTGCAGCTCGCAAGTCCTGCTGATCTGCTGCCCTGGCTTCGGAGACCTAAGATTGAAGCTTGAACACACAAGAAACATCCTTGAGAGAAGCAAAGGGCTCTCCCGGCACAACGCTCATGCAGATATTGACGGCTGAGCTCTGCAGCCTTCAGCAATCGGAAATTTTTTGTTCCAAGAACCATTCCATGATACCAAGAGACAAGTGTGAGAGTGCTCGATGAAAGCCGCCCTTCTGTTTCTCTCTTGGGTGCCGAGCCGAGGATGTGTTGGGATGTCGGATGTGCTACTTTAATTTGTTGCACTCTGTCGTACTTCGATGCTCTTTTCTGCTGGCTGAGGTGCTCTCTCAGCGACTGGGAGCTGCCTTGGAGGATGCCCAAAGCCAAAGCCTTGGACGTTCGGGCTCTTGGACTTTTTTTTCCTTGCTCCAGCCCCGTTTGTTCTGCGCCGTTGCTCGGAGGGTGGTGGCAGTGGCCCTGGTCGCTGTTTGCAGGCTCCGAACCGTTTCGAGCTACAAATATCTGCGCTGCAAAGTCTGCCGCGCCAGGATTCCGAAAAGAAGACCTTCAAGAGGTCATTGAGGACTCGCCGCTTCAAGATTGTAGGAATACCAGGCAGTATGTGAGAGCACCATGAGCCCGCCGTGTCAAGTCTGCGAGCAGTCAGGAAATTGCTCCCTGTTGTTCCCTATCGAGAGACGGTCACTACAGTTCTTCCGATTCCCCAGGAGGCTTGTCCGAAGCCAGGAGGCCCTGTTGAAGAGCGTGATCCACTCAGCCTGCACATGCCTGCACAGCTGCCAGCTCCACTGACACCCCGCACTGACCCCGTGAAGTGCAGGTCACGCAGACGCCGTGGAAGTGCTGCTTGCAGAGGCCACTGCGGGGCTGGGATCTTTGAGCGCGAAGCTTCAAGTGCACAGGAACGCTGCCCGTTTGTGGCTGCATTCTTCTCGAGCTCCTCACCCCTGTCCCAGTCGGCAAAGCTTGTCCTTCGGCATGCATGTTGGAGCCGTCGCTGAGCGTGAACAGTGAAGAATCGATGCGATGGGCAGAGGCCCTGACAGAGCAGAGACTCGCGAGCTCCTTCTCGGCCTTGAGATACGCTTCTTGGGCTAAATCTGAAGTGCGCGATTCATGCTCTGTTTTTTTTTTTGATGGCCCTTGGTCGGTTGGAGTTTCGTTCAGCCCGGTCCAGCAGCCAAGATCCGAGTCGAAACCGAGCAGATGAGCATTCGCACCTTTCTGCAGAGCTTTGGCTGAGAAGCTCACGTTTGTGCGACATGTGGTGGTGGACGCCGAACGGATCAGTTTGTCTCAACTAGCAAAGGTGGGATATCAATTACTTGCCCACCTACGTTTTGTTCTGGCCATCGAACTCATCAAGCCCATGGCAGCGCTGGCAATCCGGAAGGCATGCCAATCCGTATGTTGCCCGTCGGCAACGTGGTTCGAGTAGATGCATCGCGTGTGCATGAAAAGCTTTGCAGGTTTGAGTTTCAGTTGGCATGGAGCTCCAAGGATTACGGAGATGTGTCCGCGTGGATCGTGCAAGCCACAGGCAGACGGGTAGATTCATGGTAGATTCAGCAGCGTTCGCGATTGTCTTGCTGCGTTTGCAGGGCTGGTCCCACAGAACAGCTCCCATCTTTCGGCGGGGCCTGTCCCAGTGCGGGGCAGCCGCTCCTCCCCCCTGGGCTTCGGCTGGGCTCTAGTGGCTCAGCTTCATGAAGCCATGCACGTGCCTTCCCACAGCTGTGAGCTGAACATTGAGGTGGCCATCGCTGTGCTCCACAGACTTCTCAACCGGACACCCTTGGAATGAGAAAAGGATTATATCAGAGCGCTTTTTCTGACTCCAGCGGCTGTGAGACAATCGTTTCAATTTGATGAGGCATGAGACGCATCGAAATACTCCTTCGAGGCTCAAGCAGGCAGTGAAGGAAGCAGGCCCCTGGCACTTGGCCATGGCAAACGGTGCCCTTAGTGCCCTTTGAGCTGCATATTTTCCCTACGTTCCGGCCGGAAGCTCTGCTTCCGCCCGAGGCCCTGCTCCACGTCCTGGGGCTCGTGCTGGTGATCTTGGAGCCTTCGTCGCAGACAGCACAAGACTCATCAGTGTACGCTGCGACGCTTGGAACCTGGAAGGCCAGATCCAGGGTGTTGCTACGAACATGCACGAACGCATGACAGCACGGGGGGAATAGCACAGCCGTGTCGGTACGAGGCTGAGGCACAAGATTACCTTTTGCCAGGCTTTGACGAACGCTGTGCGTAAAGGGCAAAGCGTGTGAGTAGGGAACTGCTTGAGCTTCGCGCTGATGCAAACCGTCCACGATGCGACTTTCGAGTCGATGTAGCGATGCGAGTGCTGCAGAGGACCGGAGGCCTTTCAGGCACTCCAAAGAGGAAGAGGGGGCAGCAGCAACAGCAAAAGCAAACTGCTGATACAAGTAGCAGTAGACCTCGCCATCACCAGCAGCATCAGCCTCATGCCTTTGACAGCTGCGCAGCCGAGGACTTCCTAATATGGATCTTGACGCTCGGCCACGACCCCGAGAATGAGTACTTGTGACTTGTGCAAGAGGCTGGCGGAGTCGGCGACGCTTCGGAAGAAGTTTTTGTCGCTCTCCCTAAGGTCCGCTGTGGATGCTGCAGAAGGCCTTGGCCGGCGTGCCGGAGTTCGCGCGCGCGAGGCTCACATCGAGCAAGGGAGCCCTGAGCCCTCCCGCAGAGCCCTCCCGCAGAGCCCCCCTTCAGAGTCCCCCGCTTCAGAGTCTCCACCGTCAGAGTCCCCCTCCTTTCGCCGGTCGCTCCCCCTCCCTTTCACAGCGCTGAGGGCCGGTCCGGAAGGCGAAGATCAACTCCAGCGGCCCGGGCTCGGATGCAGCTCAGCTCGGAGTGCTCGTGTGCCCGTCGCTTCGTCACTTCGTCGCCGCCCGTTGCTTCGTCGCCGCTTCTGTTCCGCTGCCTCGCGGCTGAGGTGTGGCAGGCGACACAGGCAGCTGATGATGGGAAGCTTCTCACGTCTCCGCATCCAGAGGAGGCCAGGAGGCCAAGTGGGGNTAACCCGGCCTAACCCCAAGGGCTGTCAGTCTCAGAAGAAACGTTTCGGAGCCAGGTTTTGCATTGGAGGTGTGGAGCTTGGGTTTTTGGTGTTGGGTTTGGGGTTGTGGGCTTGGGGCGAAACCGGAGTAGCAGCTGCTCAGGGCGTCTTCACTGTCTTCCAGATGCTCGACCGCTCCTTCAAGCGCTTGATCCTCAGTGCCGGAGATCTGCAGGAGTGTCACCGCTCACGCGCCGCCTTCAACTTCCCTGACAATTTCCAATTTGAGGCCAAACAGAGGGACGCTAGGAGAAACATCCGCCTCCGTTGAGCAGCTAAAGCCAGCGGCCGGCAATCTGTCCCAAGCGTTTGTAGTGGTGCTTGTAACAGTTGCAACATGTGTAGGGCAAACGAAACAGCCTTGAGTGCGAAAGCGTGTTGACGTAAGTGAGGTTGTGTTGTGCAAATGTGTCTGCTTTCGTTGTTATGCCAGAAAAAGTGTTCCCGATTCCTGAATAATGCCGTGTCGAAGTACCAACCCCAAAATCCTTAAGCCGGTGGTTGAACAGCACAGTACGGCAGCTGCCCAACAGAAACTTACTCGAATCCGGCTGACTGCGCTCTCAGCTCGCTCCACACCGTGTAGAGACATTCCCACTTAAAGTGTACTGTAGGGTTCTATATTGCCGCGCTCTTAAGACTAAACAAGTGCCCGAGTTAGCTAGTACAAGGCCTCACGTCATGTTATATACCGTATGCATGTAGCATTCTTGAGGAAGAGTTCTGTTCTCTCTCTTGCGAAGTCATGCCCTGACACGCGAGCCCGGCACATCGGACGAAACCTGACGGTGCATTTATAAAGCGGGCTGCTGTAGATGGCGGGGTGGTCTGATTTCCTTGACTGGAGGAGGGCAAAATCGAAGAGAGACTCAGGAGCCATATGTCGAATTGGAATCCCGATGCCGAGGGTATGCCACGAGCAAGGCGCAGGGCATCAGACCTCTGCTGTCCTGGAAGAAGGCTGGAACCATGTCATTCCAGGAACCTTTCAGATAGCCACTGATGCCGTAGATGTGTGCTGAGGAGGAGGGATATCGATTTCCTGCAAAGGCTGGTGGCTCGGCATCTCTCGAGACTCTGCTCGTTTCTGTCTGCCTGATGCTGCCAAAGGTGTTCGGTCCGACTCAGTGGAGGACCTATGCAGAGATGGGCAAGCTCTGCAAGGCTTGCACATGCTTGGACGCCTACAGCGACGAAGAGAGAAGCTCAGCTGGTCCTCTGCAAATGCTTCGATGGCCAGGAGTTCGGAGCTGGGCTCAGAGCGCTTGGCTTGGAGTTGGCAGCTCGGGGAGCTCGAGGAGCTCTCGCAGTGTTCAGGTTGCTGTGTGGCTCACCGAGGCCGCAGCCCGATGGTGACTTCGATAGCATGACTGGGAAGTTCAAGATTCTCATGTACGAGGCGTGGCTTTTGTGGGCTTGGGCTCAGCACTTCGTAGCCGGGATCTGCCTGCTTGAGGACACCTGTGCAGACTGGCAGATCTGCGCGCTTCTCCGGCAGAGTTTCACCACTGCATCTGGATGACATGTATTTTTATGTTAGCGGAGCATTCCTTGCAATTCGTTGCCAGGTATGGAGCGCTGACGCAGAACCTAGTAGTTGCCACTTGCTATGCCACCCTCGGAACTGATGCGGTCGTCCACGCAGTCAACGAAGGTCCGGGGATAAGCTGCAAAGTAGCTTCGTGTGATGCTAGCGATGCTTCGTAGTGACGTCGTGTCGCCCTCCCTCGCAGGCGCAGTTACTGCCTTGGTCTGCAACCGAAAAGCTGCCGAGGGCCGCTCATCCAAGCGCATCGCAGCGCCGTGCGCTCTTTCGATGTTTTTCTCAGCCTAAGGGCTCGTGAAGATGGCCTCCGAGATGCCTTCCCTGGAGGCAACTCAGGCTCAGTTTGCCTGTCGTCCGTCTTTGTCCGTCGTCGTCCAGGTCATTATCTATCTGGACAACCTCTGCACGTTTGCGACCCAGCACCCAGTCCGCTCTGTGCCTGTTGCTCATTTGGCCGTACTGGCAGGCCGGATGAGTGCAAGCACCGCCTGACAGCTGCGGGCAGCGTGAAGTTACTGTCACTGCATTCTCGGCGGAGATTATCTCACTCTCACCATGACGTGTGGCCTGTCCATGACATTCTTGTTCAGGCAAGATGTCGTCGACCTGGGCAAGGCACGGCAGACGGCAGCAAGCTTGCCAAGCCAATTGACAAGTCTTGCGCGCCGGAGGCCAACCTCGTGGAGCCTAGCCCTCCGAAGCCGGAATCTGTGGCAGTTTTGATGTGCGCGGCCGCCCTTCTTAGTGGTCAGAGGTCTGGGTTACGCCGATCCCTTGCGCTCCTGCATCGCAACACACAGCCCTGATATAGTGCGGAAGGTACACCAGCGGCTCGACAGGGACGCCGAAGGTCTCGGCACAGAAAGTTGTGAAAGGTTTCCAGTGCAATGCTTCACGAAAGGGTGTGGTGCTGCGACACTCGCAGCTTGTTGCCTTTGTTGGATCTTGCGTGGCTCTCAGTTTTTCGATTGCGGCCGAGAGTGTGATTTTGCAAAGGGCCGAGATGCAAAAGGTCTTTCTGACAGCACGTAACAGGACACAAACAGTAGCTGCGTGAGCACCATGCAAGTTGTTGAGTTGGCTTGCATAAGCCATCTTCAACCAACTTCAACCCGAGGACGGCAGTGCAGACATGCGGGCCATATGATTTGACTGCGGCTTGGAACCAGAGCGAAGACATGCTTCGGCTGGCAGGTTTCATGAAGTTGTGCGGAATTGAACACCTCAACAAGTTCAAGCTTTGAGGGGGGCTGTTCCGTCCAAAGCTCGAAGCAGTCAATTCGAGCAAGATCGCGCACCAGTAAAATCGCCAATGCCGCCGTATGACCTACCACATTGCCCCAATCTCCACGCTGGCCATCGCCTGCGTTGTCGTTGGCAAGATGGCTACGGCCTTTCCCTCCTCCTCGTTCGGAGCTCAAGCAATAGCTCTCCTTTCGGGCTGCCTTTTGTGCTGACCGCCCGTAGAAACTTCTCCCAACAGCGAGACTTGATTGCTGGAAGTGCGAAGCAAGCAACATGAGATGCATACAGACTCAATGCGTTTCCTGTCGTGAAGGCTACATCCAGTTCGGCGCCTTGATCCACGAAGGTGCGACAGGGAGGAGCCGTGGGATGAAGTCGTCCCATTGGCTGGGGAGGTGGCGAGATGTTCATCGGCTACCTGCCTTTGGCCCACATTTTGGCGGTCGCTGCAGAGCTGTGCCCTTCTGCGGCTCCGAGAGTCTCCCTGACTCGAGCTTTCTCTCTTCAGGTACTTCTATTCGACGGGCAATTGCGTGGGCTATGCCGATGCCAAGTCCCTGCTTGCAGGCGCGCCGGTCCCGAAGCGGCGAAGCGGTCGGGTTTGGAGGCCTCTCCGGAAGTCTGAGATTCTGAGGTCCCGAGAGGTGCTACCCGCTGGGTGGCCTGCAGGAGCCGAGAGCCGAGAGCTGACCCAAAACCCAAGAGCAGAGCGGCCGCGACGCATCTCCGTCCATCTCTGCTCTTCTCTCCGCTCTGGGGGCCGGTGCTCCCGGTGCTCCGAGGTTCAAGCCAACGCTGATGGCCGGCGTACCCAAGGCTCCAGCCCTTCGGGCACACGAGATTCGAGATTGCCTGGCAGCTTGGCAGGTTTGGGAGACGATCAAAAAAGGCGGCTACCCCAACTGGGGCTTTGGGGCCTTTGTTTCAATGCAGTGCTCCTCCCTCCAAGTCTGCAAACCCATCAAATGTGGGTGTGACACGAGGCTCCCGACAGGGCCCCAAGACTCCAAGGTGCGGAGGTGAAGGTCGAGAAAAGCGGACCTGTGTCTGGCTCTTACTGACCATGGGCCAGTCCTCAGGACCTTTGCAGCCTGTGTCGAAGCACCCGGTCCTGGGGCAGCATGATCCGAGGGTGTCCTTCCTTTTCAAGTTGGCCATGAAGGTGAAAAAAGTAGCGGCCGGCTCCCCAGTCATGCGGTGGAGCCTGCCCTGACGGCCCGACAGCTGGCGTGCATTGAGATCTGCAAGCTTGCAGCTAGCCTTTTCTTCGCACAAGAGAGCATCTGTCGCGTGAGGTCCGTCAGAACCGGTACACTCCTTTGTTCGACCTTTTGGTGCTTAGCTCAATGTCTCTGCGTGCTTCGCAGGCACTTTGATCGTGCATGCTGCATGCGCCGTTAGGTTTTCAAGAAGTTTAAGTCCATGTCGGATGCTTAAACCCTGGGCGAGCGGCTGCCTTTCTTGAGCCATTGGTGCTTGAGGCTTGGAGGCAGCATGAAGTTTACACTCTCTGGCGGCGGTGCCATTTCCGGAGAAGTCCAGGCTACGCATGGTGGAGTGGCACATGACATGGGGTCCCCTAAGCCTGAAGCCTGGGGCTACTTTGCACAAGGATTTTGCAGCCTGGGGCTACTGGTCCCCGAAAGCGTGCCTAGTGCTGGTTCGTGTGTCGCGCGATGCGTCCGTGCAGGAATGGGTCCGGGCCGTTGGCTTGGAGTTCTCTGCGCTCTTCTGCGAGTCCTCTGCGCGATGCTCTGCGACTCTCAGGCGGCTTTCTCTTGCCCTCTGGTGCAGGGTTACGGCCGCGGCCTCGCGTCGCATCGCGTCGCGATCGCTCCTTCAGACGCTTTGCGCCAACTCTGCCTTCAGGGCTCACCGAGACCTGCGGGGGCGCCACGCCGCACTGGCCAGTTGTACATTTGGGCCGCTTCTAAGTTTTTAAGTTTAGCAATCAAGAGACCTGGCTCTCCCCAAGGATCCAGAGCCCGTTGGATCCCAGCATCGGGGCCGTGGGCACACCCTTGGCCTCCATCGAGGTCACTCTGCACTCCGAGCACGGGGTCCCAGTGTGTCAGAGCTCGCTTGGACTCACCCCTCAAGGAAGCAAGGAAGTCTCTCTGCGCTTCCTTCGCTCCCTCAGCTCAGGCCAGAGCTCAGCGACTCCGCCGGCAAGCCTTACCTCTGCACCGATCAGGCTCCGCCGGCTTTTGCCACAGAGCGAAGAGCCCTCAAACTAGTGCAGGATCACTTCGGGGATCCTTGCCGTGGCCGTGGCGAAGTCTGGCTCAAAGGCACTACGCAGACTTCCGTGTCGATGTGGCTTGATCCCGCCCAGACTCCAGACGAGTCTGCGAAACCACAAGTTTGTTGTATCGACTAGGCTTGTCCGTTGGATCTGGTTACTACAAGCTTCCGGACAAGACGGTGACGTGCTCGGACAACGCAGAAAATCAAGATATAGTGTCAGACATGCAGATTCCCGATTACTTTAACTTTGCTTGCTGCCCCTAATCACGCCTCCTTGGCTGATTGAGCACGGATGATCACAGACATCTTCAGCCCAAGCACCAGGCAGAGGACTTTGACAAGGACGGGTGGCCGGCCGCCTCAAAGCCTCGGCTGACGCTTTGCTTTGGAGTGTGAGTACCGAGACAGCGAGGTTCCACACAGGCGACATTGGACTCATCACCCCAGCAGGCTCCCGGCTCGCTGGTTGTCTTCTACATCCCTTTTCCTCTCTCCCCCTCTCTCTCTGTTTCGCGATTTGGCCGATTCTGCCTTTCGCAGGTCAAGTCAAGATCATTGACCGAAAAAAGAATCTTGCTTTGACCCCGGTGAAAGCGATGGACACATCCTCAGACGAGTTCACGCGGCGTGTCCGGTTCCAAGAATCTGAGGTCAAGCTCAAGGGCGGCGAGTACGTCGCACTTGAGATGATCAACGTCCGGACCGCTGTCTTCAAGAGGAGGAAGGCCTGAGAGACGGATGCTTGAAGGTGACCTACAACAACGCAGATATCATCAACGCCGACGCCGGAGGTGCGCCAATGCAATGCTGGCGTATGCTGGCATGGTGGTTCTGCGGCTGCAGGTGTTTGCTGCTTCGCAAGCCATGAAATCGATCGGCCGGTACTGCTCGCTCAATGCACTTGCCCCAGAAGCACCCACCACATTCCACAGCCTGTTCCAGGTGTCGCGGGCTGTTGCGCTGAGGCAAACGGAAAGAGCTGCTTGAGCTTGCAGCCAAAAGTGGAGCAGCGGACTTACGGCCTCGCCCATGTAACGAGCGCATCAACAAAACGAGGCCTGGCTGCAGCGCCAAGGTTACCGGAAAAGATGGCGAAGAGCTCTGCAGAGATCCCAAGGCCTTTTCCAGGAAGCGGAAGTGCATGCAATAATTTGACGTGCGAGTGCAGCCTGGGTTTGAAGGTGATGGCTGCAGTGAAGGCCGCTCTAGACGTGGTGGCGAAGGCCGTTGAAATCGAGCATCTGCGCGCAACAGCCGAATTCCAGCAAGTCTCGGCTGCAGACGGGAAAGCTCCCTTCCCTGATGCAAGCCACGGCTGTCATGCCCGTGTTGGAGCCATGGACAGCCCCCGGGGTCAAGCGCACCCGTGAATTCGGTGTGATGTCGCCGTGGATTGGGGAAGAGCCTGACGATGAGGGATGCTCGTCTAGTCCGCTCGATGCGCCAGAGGACGCCAGACAACGGCTGCCTGACGGCGACTTCCAAGCTGGGCCCTCTCTGTTGCAGACTGTGGTGCCGATCACATTCTGCCATGCAGGCTTGTGCCAAAGACAATCTACAAAGTCCACGAGAAGGCATCCAACCTCGTCCGCGAGTGCGATGCTCCCTAGTTTCTTGGTTCGTCCACTCACTCCTGCAACTTCAACCAGCATTTTTTGTGGGGCTGAAAGGGGTCAGCGTATCGGGCATTGGTTGCACTCCAAATCTTGTTTTACTTCGACACAAGTGCTGGGATTTGCAGTCGTGGCCATGATTCGTTGTCGAGCCGATATTTCCGTTTTGTTCCGAGCCGATCATGTGGAGCTGTGGCTCGTGCCATGCAGACAAGAGTCGATGATGCATCGAAGGATGGTAGTGCCAATCAGCATGGTGCGGACTGATATGTGCAGGACCTCGACATCTTGAAGCCGTGCCGCCGTCCTGCTTACGTACGCAGGACTCGCAAACAGTCGTTTGTTGAGATTTTCGGTCAGGATGGCCATGAAAGGATAGCATCCGCGAGGGAATGCTGAACCGCTGAACCACCCCATTTCTTGCCGGGCTGAACAGAGTCGCCGAAAAGCGATGTTCCCGGCGAGTGTGTCACCCTTGGTGCGCATTCACCGGAACAGGAGTCGCAGCGAGCGGCCGTTACAAGCATCGATTCAAAAAGGAGGCCAGCCGCATCATGCATGGGCTACCACCGTGGTTGTCTTGATGTCCCGAAAAAGACAGCACGATCAAAGACGTCCATGTCATGTTCCACTGTGCTTTCCACTTGAGTTCGATTGATCCGGATCTGAGCAAGGTCGAGGGAAAATTGCGCGAGTTTGCAGTACACCAGGAGCGCCCATATTTTGGATTATTGAATCTTCCGATCTGCCTGTCTGTGCTGCTGCTACAGACGTCCCACTACCTGAATCTTTGCTTAGTTGGTTCATGCAGTTTGCAGTCGAAGTCGTCCACACGGATCGCAAGTTGAGCGATGAGTGCTAGATCGCTAGAGCAAAGTCCCAGTGCAGATTAAGATTCAGGACGATGGCAAGGTGTTGTTCTTACATGCAATGTATTTTGTTGCGTAGCAAACTTGTGTGCGAAATAACAACCGTGAACGGCGTAGCTGCCTTAGCACTCTGGCTCGACGACGCGACGTCCAAAAGCTTTTCTGTTAGCATCCTATCGACGCCTGCGGCGATCATGGCTTCCTTTTCGACCAACTTCGACGCGGCGGTGGTGGCCTGGCAGGCTGGGCACCGGTGATGGGCTTTTGCTGACGGTGGACCAGGTCGTCGACTTGAACGACGCTGCTGCCGCGGCGTCTTTCATCCAAGATGATCGGACCGACGCGTCGGCGGATGACTTGCCATTTACCCGGGCGACCACATCGGCCATGGGGGCGTCCGGCGGATTTGGGCAGATCGACGAGGAGGCCGATGTTCCGACGCCACCCAGCCTCCAACGACGCCAGGGGGCTTCGCGACATCTCTCTCTGCTACACACTTTGGCAAGGTTCGGCAAGATGTTTCGGAGAAGTGGCCAGCTATGTTGTCCTCCTGTCTGGACCCTGCTAACGCTGCTACGGAGGGGGGTGGTGCTAGGCCGGAAAGCCCGCTACCCGAAACCTTCCCGGTTTGTGCGCCCGAGGGCCCTCGGGTGCCAGGAGGATCTGGAACGCCCAGGGTTTGCCAACAGCTAGGCAGCAACAAGTGCTACCACGATGCGGGGGGTCTTTGCTCTCCTGGTCGTTGGCTTCACCACGCTAGGAGCTGCACGGAGGGGAAATCCTGGGACTGGCTACGGATGTTGGAGCTTGTCTTGACTAAGGTTGGTGGTGAGGTCGAGCTAGAGTCGGATGGCATCTGGTGGGGCTAAAGGTTGTGAGCTGGGTAGTGAGCTCCACCAGCAGCTACGTCAAGTCTGGAAGGACTGGCTAGAGTGACAGGGTCTCTCCGAGGAGGACTTGTCAAGGGTGACCAGTACAAGGACAAGGTGTTAGAGGATGCATGGAAATCCTTTTGAGCTCTCTCTACTTGGCGGCGCTGGGCTACCCGTTCAAATGGGCTAAGAATCGTGGGGGCTTCCGGGCGGAGTACTCGAGCTGAACATTTGGAGACTGGGTCTTTCGCTAAAGTGCACTACATGGCTTGTGGAGCGCTAGTCCGGGAAGGTCGGAAGGAAGCTACCTTTCTGGGGCCGCTACATGCGTGGTCATCGGCCGTTCAGGGGAACAACACAGGGAGGTGGAGGATGGCCGAGCCGCTGCCACGCACCCTGGGCCTTTGCCAAAGTGGACCCCAACAAGTTCAAGGTCATCGCCGCTGTCGAGCTCCTCGCTGCACTGGTTGGGGTACGCCTTTGGGTGCCCGAAGGCTAAAGCTAGCCTGACGAGCGCTGTAGAGCGGCCATGGTTGGAAGAGCGATATGAAGAAGAACCTGAGGGCGATGACCGCTCAGCTTGCAGCGACGGCGACAGTGGCCTCGTCACCCGGGGGCCTCGAGGTTGTCGAAAGTCTTTACGCCGTTTGGGTTGACGGTGTGAAGCGGCAGTTTCCCTAAGTGACCTTTCTGGTGAACATTGTTCTCAGACCATTTCCAGGCTGCACTCGGACTCGCTTGCCGCCAGTAGAGGTCTGTGCTGGCCGAAAGGCCCCAGCATATCCTCCGAAGGCGCACTAAGGACGAGGAGCACCGACTTTTCCAATTGTTCAGGACTTTCCGGCGAGCAGTTTGCATTCACAGTTGTGGCCAACCCCTGCTCTGCTGAACAGATTCGTGTTGCAAGACTGTGCTTCGGTGTTGTCCATGCTTGTGTGAAGCTCTGCGTTCCCGACTAGAAGCCTCCGGGCATGATGCAACTAAAGGCACCCGCATTGGTGAAGCCTCTCACACTGGGCCAAAAGGAAACCTCCTGGGAGGCTTGTTGCAAGGGGTCGATGTCAAAGGTATGTTGAGAGAGAGTTCAGCTCATTCACACTTGACCATACCAAAACTAAAGGCTGCAAGTGGAGCACCGAACACACATTTTGCTGCGACGGGTGGCCAAGCAGTCAAATCACGGCGGAGCGCTTTTGTCGAACCGAAGAACAAAAGGAGTCGCAACGACTAGGCTTCATCCCCTTTGGGCCGTTATGACATTGTCCATGCCGCGGCCCAAAGCGTACCATGCTGGGCGGGCGGGCAAAAGAACGAACTTGAGCCGAGCTTAGCCAAGTTCAAGTCGTTCAACAGCTGCACTCTACGTTATCTCTAACAATCAAGTTCAGTTAATTCACACTTGACCATACCAAAACAAAAGGCTGCAAGTGGAGCACCGAACACACATTTTGCTGCGACGGGTGGCCAAGCAGTCAAATCACGGCGGAGCGCCTTTGTCGAACCGAAGAACAAAGGAGTCGCAACGACTAGGCTTCACCCCCTTTGGGCCGTTATGACATTGTCCACGCCGCGGCCCAACGCGTACCGGGCAGGGCGGGCGGGCAAAAGAACGAACTTGAGCCGAGCTTAGCCAAGTTCAAGTCGTTCAACAGCTGCACTCTACGTTATCTCTAACAATCAAGTTCAGTTAATTCACACTTGNTACCGGGCAGGGCGGGCGGGCAAAAGAACGAACTTGAGCCGAGCTTAGCCAAGTTCAAGTCGTTCAACAGCTGCACTCTACGTTATCTCTAACAATCAAGTTCAGTTAATTCACACTTGACTATACCAAAACAAAAGGCTGCAAGTGGAGCACCGAACACACATTTTGCTGCGACGGGTGGCCAAGCAGTCAAATCACGGCGGAGCGCCTTTGTCGAACCGAAGAACAANTCACACTTGACTATACCAAAACAAAAGGCTGCAAGTGGAGCACCGAACACACATTTTGCTGCGACGGGTGGCCAAGCAGTCAAATCACGGCGGAGCGCCTTTGTCGAACCGAAGAACAAAAGGAGTCGCAACGACTAGGCTTCACCCCCTTTGGGCCGTTATGACATTGTCCACGCCGCGGCCCAAAGCGTACCGGGCAGGGCGGGCGGGCAAAAGAACGAACTTGAGCCGAGCTTAGCCAAGTTCAAGTCGTTCAACAGTTGCACTCTACGTTATCTCTAACAATCAAGTTCAGTTAATTCACGCTTGACCATACCAAAACTAAAGGCTGCAAGTGGAGCACCGAACACACATTTTGCAAGCAGTCAAATCACGGCGCAGCGCCTTTGTCGAACCCAAGAACAAAAGGAGTCGCAACGACTAGGTTTCACCCGCTTTGGGCCGTTATGACATTGTCCACGCCGCGGCCCAAAGCCTACCGGGCAGGGCGGGCGGGCAAAAGAACGAACTTGAGCCGAGCTTAGCCAAGTTCAAGTCGTTCAACAGCTGCACTCTACGTTATCTCTAACAATCAAGTTCAGTTAATTCACACTTGNTCACACTTGACTATACCAAAACAAAAGGCTGCAAGTGGAGCACCGAACACACATTTTGCTGCGACGGGTGGCCAAGCAGTCAAATCACGGCGGAGCGCCTTTGTCGAACCGAAGAACAACAGGAGTCGGAACGACTAGGCTTCGCCCCCTTTGGGCCGTTATGACATTGTCCACGCCGCCAACCAAAACACAAACCAACCAAACAACACACCACCCAAGCACACTCGGATATTCCACTCTCTCAGCAGGAAATTGCGGCCGGATCGCTAATCGTCGAGAACTTCGAAAATATCAAGTTCAGGACTGGTTAACCCATGGGGGGAGGTCGTCCAAAGAATTGCGCGCAGGGCAGCTACATGGGGGACTCAAGTGATTATTGAAATTCCTCCTGAGGCCCAGCTCCATGACACCAAGCAGTACAAAATGCTGGTTGGTGACGGTGCTTGGCACAGTGTCAAGATCGATGGTTGTACCCATGGACAGAGATTTATCGTTCCTGGACCCCGGGACCCATGACGGTCAAGTATTGCAAAAGGGTGTGGGAGTTCTTTGCGGCAAACGTCGAGCTGGAACCTAAGCCTTCTGATCAGTGCACGTCAGATCATGTGCATGTCGATGATGGTTACATGAACTTTGATCATGATAGGGGCCAAAGGACCAGTCAGGTGTCGAGGCGACTCCTGAAGTCATTGCACTTCAAGACACCTAACGACGGAAGGTTGCGGCGACGCCGAGCCATGGACCAAAGAGGGCGAGAACTGATGAGGCTCAGTCGTCTGCAGCATCATCTGATCAACATCCTCCACCTCCTCCTCAACCAGAAAATGAGCCTGTACGTGCACAATGGATGGAAGTACCCACTCCCGATGGTGCTCAGACCTATTCATATTGGTTTACCAAGCATGACGATTTTGCTGACGACAATCCGGGATAAGAACGAGTACCCGCGCAGTATCGATGAGACGCCGAGGCACGTGGCGGATAGTCCAGCAAATGGTACGACTCCCATCGAACATTACGTCAGAAGAGTCGTGACCTATCTCGCTCGTGTGCAGTCAGTGACCCAGAGTCAGCAAGGGCTGATTCTCAGAATGTACGTCAAATTGGACACAAAGGAATGGCTTAAGATGCATGCAAGGCTCTACAATGCGTGTGAGCTTACGAGTTGCTTTCATCTTCCCGATCCTGTTCTTTTGACTGCAGCCGTACTGGTGAAGGACGAAACGGACTTGGTTGCCCGGGACGACGTCACCGATGAGATGCGGACGATGACTATGAGGTCCATCAACAGCTTGCGGAATGGTCTTGGACTTGGGGGGGGGGGGGGGNGGGGGGGGGGGGGGCGCCCTGATGCGACCACGGTCAGATCACAAACCACAATGCTCTGCACGGACGTCGACATCCTCGCGAAGACCCGGAACAACACCCACTCATTGTGGGAAAGCCTCAGGAACAAAGGTTGGAATGATCTTCACAGAATTGCTCCCGACCATCAAGACAATTTCGGGTTCAGAGGAGCTGCCAACGCAGTGAGGTAAACTTGCAGAACTACCTCCACCCCTTCGTTTCTCCAACATGCCACCAGCAACGAGCAAAGTAGACATTATCATTGAGAACACAGGTGACGGCTGCATGAATGTCCTGAAGATTCTCTANCCTCCACCCCTTCGTTTCTCCAACATGCCACCAGCAACGAGCAAAGTAGACATTATCATTGAGAACACAGGTGACGGCTGCATGAATGTCCTGAAGATTCTCTACCTGGAGAAAACAGTTCCTTCAAAGGCAGGCATTTCCTTTTGTAGCGGGATGCCTCTCGTACCTGTTTTCCGCAACGGTCCTCACGCCGTGAAGAAAGCCCTGCAGTGGGCTTTGGATAGGGTGCGCGGGCATCATGTACATCGGCATTCGTTGCAGGACAAATCGTCAGGCAGCTTGACTCGGTCTACATCAACAATGTGGTCTCCTGAGACCGACGACCTATCGGAAGGCATCAGGTGCATCAATCTCCATGCGCCTGAATGCGACGCCCGCAACGAACAAACATTTTGGATACTTACCCGCATTCGTCCTGATTCAGGAGCACCCATCGCTGGGTGGCCTGAAGTGAAGGTGCGAGGCATGGCACAGAATAAGTCCCGTGGCGTTAGCGGGGCTCAAAGCATGACCGAGTTTCCCGTGAACACCTACAACTTGAAGGGCGACTTGGTCAAGCACATTCTGCCTCTTCTCTACCCACTGCTACTTACTACCGCGGTCATCGCAGGCAATCCTGGGGTAGGCAAAACACCTACTGTCACTGCCATGGCCATGGCAATCGGACGTTTTCACATTGAGCGACTTGGGCTGCAGGGTGTGCTGCCGGGTTGGCGGCGGGCGAAGTCCTTAGACAACTTCAGACAACGTGCACCACAAATCCAAGAGGCCATCTTTCTGGATGATCCTTCCAAAAGAAAGGTTGATGTCGCNTGGCGGCGGGCGAAGTCCTTAGACAACTTCAGACAACGTGCACCACAAATCCAAGAGGCCATCTTTCTGGATGATCCTTCCAAAAGAAAGGTTGATGTCGCTGATCTGAAGGCCTTTGTGAGTTTCGATGAGGATGGGACCGTCGAAGGCAGATATTGCGACGCTCGACTTCTTCGCAATCAGATGAGAGCCTATGCCTCCAATGATACTGGCGAGGACCCGAAGGATACAAAGCCAGGGGATACAACATTGTCTACAGACTCTTTCATGAAGTTGGTGCATCCTCTCTTCGGCGATGCTCACGTCAAGGACAAGCTCGCAGTTCTCAAACGCAGTACCGTCCTCGTCTTCACTGGGTCTGCATTGTACTTGCGCTTTCCCAGTGAGAACCCGGACTTTGTCATCCATAGAATCGTTCAGAACNGTCTGCATTGTACTTGCGCTTTCCCAGTGAGAACCCGGACTTTGTCATCCATAGAATCGTTCAGAACGACTTGCACAAAGACTTGCTTGAAGAAGAGTGCAAACCAGTCTACAATATGTGCAAGTCAGGCGTCCTCGTGTACGCCCCTGAGTGCCAGGCCCAGGTAAACAAGGAGCAGGAGATGATCAAGGCGGGCGTCGGGACCATGTCCAGCTTCTCCTCACGAGATGAGTATGTGTCGCATTGCAACACGCAAGTGCAGGCTTGACTCCGACCTCCGCGGCACCTCCCGGCATCTCCTGACGATGCATCAGATGAAGATCCCGATGCTCAGCGCGCATCGATGGGTCTACCTCCGGTCTTCCCGGCCATTGGCAATGGGCTCCGCCCAGATCGTCTTGGCACATTCAGCTGCCCGTCTCCCGCCAAGCGTCTGCGTGTCAAGACAACATCCATTGAACCGCTCCCGAAGACAGAGACAGAGACCAACCAGGACATCAACTTGGCAGCTGACCCGGGCATGACGGCAGACGAGGAGGCCGCTCGGCGCATGCACAACTGAGGTCTTTCCCAGGGCTCGGGCACTATGAATCACATCGGAAGCAAGTACAAGCAAGGAAAATGGCACATCGCAGTGCATTTATGCGGCCTTCTTGCTCTGACTTACTTGTGACAAGTGCTAGCTGTGTGACTGTATGCCTTCTGTGTNTACAAGCAAGGAAAATGGCACATCGCAGTGCATTTATGCGGCCTTCTTGCTCTGACTTACTTGTGACAAGTGCTAGCTGTGTGACTGTATGCCTTCTGTGTAGAGCTTGCAGGCAATGCTTTCACCTCAGCGCAGCATTTTGGCACACAGCAAACCTTCGTCGAAGTCCTCTCTATTCCAGTGGACAGCTATGGGCAAGAGCATTGTCAACAACGTCGTGCCAAAGAAGGGCAAGCTCAGATCGGTCCATCCCAAAATGGGAGGGCAAGACCTGCCCGACCTGCTCCAAAGGCACCTTGTCCAAGCTGCAGCTCGATCCCTGCGGTTGCCTCAAACATCGGTGCAGTCATCGCAATTGCCACATGTGGATGAACCCGCACCATCTACACCCACTCTTCACCGAAGGCCAAGGACCGCAGGCTCAGTCCCTCCATATGCAGGCCGCTCATATTCTACTCAAGTTGCACAGGATTCCCCAGAGCAAGATCCACCTTCTTCTCGACATCAACCATAAGGCCATTGAGGACATCGAGAAGAAGATCTGCAAGCTGAGGCAGGAGTATGTCGAGAAGAAGGAGAAGGAGATTGTGTTCGGGGATGGCAAGTCTTGGAAGGATATCGAGGCTGATGAGGCTACCTTCGACCGACGNCCTTCGACCGACGCGACATATCTCAGGATGTGGAGCTCAAGCACTTGATCCAATCCAAAGACTGCGTGATGATGTGGGAGCAGTGGGCGGGCATCATTCAGCGCGGCCGTCCCGAGACCTTGGTGCTTTGCAAATTGCAGCCCAAGATCACCGTGAAGCGTGCCCCCGGACCTGGCGCCGTCAGGAAGATTGAGTGGAAGGCCTTGGGCAGCGAGCTGTTGCAGGATCGCAAAGTGATCCTGCACACAGACTCTGCCAAGAGCTACAAGCTCAAGCTTCCTGGGGTGGCAACGCCCCCACTACGTGCGGATCGTCGCCCACAAGTTGCCCGGTACTAAGGGGAAGACTCGGGAAGACCCTCAAAGTCAAATTCCGGCACACAGATCATCGACCGCTGCTGGCGATTTCTCAAGGAGCGCGTCCTTGTGAACCAGCAGGCAGCTCACTCCTCCGAGCAAAGCTCAGGTCGGCCCAGTGCGAGTAGTGGAACCGAAATGCTGACCTTTGGGTAGGCTGCGGTGACCTGTGTACCGGTGTTATGGAAAAGTTTGTGGCCTAGGACACCAATTCACTTGGAACTTTGGGGCCTCCATCAAAGGAAAACAACTCGTCTGCTCAAGTTCTGCTTCTTTCGACAACACATGCAACGTCTGACCATTGCTGCCTTGCTGCCACCAACCACGTAAATACGCTCATACGTATCGGTCACATGAACTTTCTCTTACATGTAGAATCGTAAAACACACTGCAAGCACTGAGCAGTTATGCTACCACACAAGTAGAGTAAGTAGAGGAAATCTCATGTGAGCTTTCGCACACGATTGAAGCACAAAGCGTGGGTACATGAGGGGGGTAGCGTATATATATATATATATATAGGCAACATCTATCCACATACTGACGCGCGCATACCTAGAAACATGCATATATTGTATTCATGCATGTATGCTCACAGACACACATACATACCTACCTACCTACCTACCACCCACCTACATACATACATACATACATACATAGATACATGTGTGCATGCATACATACATACATACGTACATACATATTTGCATACATACATATATACTCACACATACATACGTACTTGCATGTGTGTATGCAGTCATACATACATACACACATCAAGAGCACGCTAGCATCCTTTTATCACCATGGCTACTGCTGCTACTGGTGCTACTGCTGCTACTGGCCTACTTAGCAAGATCCAAACTCTTGCTATGTGNCATACATACACACATCAAGAGCACGCTAGCATCCTTTTATCACCATGGCTACTGCTGCTACTGGTGCTACTGCTGCTACTGGCCTACTTAGCAAGATCCAAACTCTTGCTATGTGGATTGCACAGAGGTTTTCGAGGCCTACTCAACAAGATCCAAACTCATGTTGTATGAAGGGGTTTCTGGGGTTTACTTCACAAGATCCAAACTCGTGTTGTATGGACTGCATGGAGGTTTTTAAGGCCTACTCCACAAGATCCAAACTGATGTTGTATGGATTTCTGAGGACTACTCAACAAGATCCAAACTCAATTTTGTTATGGACTGTTAAAGACTCAAACGAATGCAAGCTCGTGGTATATGAACTGCACGGAGCTTCTGTGGGGCTACCCAACAAGATCCAAACTGGAGTATGGAGGTTTCAGAAGCCTATTCAACAAGATCCGAACTCATGTTGTATTGATTGCACGAAGGTTTTTTAGGCGGGGGGGAGGGGGGAGGGTTTTGTTCTATATATATGAATTCATTTGCGTCTCGGACAGCGTCCCAGGCCCACTCCTAACGGAGATAGAAACGAAAGCATCGCTACGCTAGCTTTCGTGACATGCTTATATGGTCAGGGATTCTCTGCAGACAGCAGCACCTAATTGTGCGATTGCGCATCTTTCTGACATGATGCACCAATTGTGCCGCACATGCTATAACATCAGATCTCTAAGCTCACGCACATCACGACTACCAATGCTGTGCAGTTTCGTCGCCCAGGTCACTTGCTTCAGTGCGCTTTTGAGGCAGATGCTTTGGATGAGTTGTTTTAGCTGAACTGCAACATGGTTGAGCAAGCTCTGAGAGCAAGAGTCGGAGCCGCCAACACCTCCCATTTCGTGTGCGTGGGGGGCCTTGGAACGGATACGCCAAACAAGCAGAATTCGCCTGGGTACGGTTGGCGCAGGCTTCTCTCCCAAGCTTCTGCAGACACGTGTGGCACTGAGCGGGACTGTGGTTTAGTCATGGCAATTGGTTTGCGATTGGCCTCCAAGGTTGCCCAGCCAGCTTTCTGAGAAAACGCACGCGGCTCAGCTAGTGTTGTTTCCGCCTGCAAAACTTGAATGCCAGTTTCGCAACTCTTGGTTTCGAGGGCTCCGCCNTTGGCCTCCAAGGTTGCCCAGCCAGCTTTCTGAGAAAACGCACGCGGCTCAGCTAGTGTTGTTTCCGCCTGCAAAACTTGAATGCCAGTTTCGCAACTCTTGGTTTCGAGGGCTCCGCCCATCTTACAGAGCTTGAGCCTCAGAGTACTCCAACATGCTGCTTTTGGCGGGTGAGTGTTGGCATCCTTGGTGCGAAAGTCCATTCCTGTAGCATGCATGTCCCTCCTTCANGCTCCGCCCATCTTACAGAGCTTGAGCCTCAGAGTACTCCAACATGCTGCTTTTGGCGGGTGAGTGTTGGCATCCTTGGTGCGAAAGTCCATTCCTGTAGCATGCATGTCCCTCCTTCATGTGCTCCCAGGAAGCCCGTCATACACACACGCATGCTCACTCACACGTCACTTGATCACTGATTTTTTTCGATCGCTTCATTTTCAGCTTGCCGGTTCGCGCTCTTTAGCTATACCAGAAAAGTGATTACTACTACTACTACTGCTGCTGCTGCTGCTACTGCTACTACTGCTACTACTACTACTGCTACTACTGCTACTACTGCTACTACTACTACTGCTACTACTGCTACTACTGCTACTGCTACTACAGTGCTCGCCCCTTCTCATGCCAAGGTTGCTGCCTAGAGTGCAGCAGCGCATCCGACATCAACCTGTTGGAGGAAGGGCTTTGCCCCAGCTGCTGGAAGCGTTTTCTGAGCCTGGGCTGCAAACAGTCTGGTTGCCAGGCGGTACGTGTCCTGAGTGTGAATGGCATGTCGACAGTCATTTCCCGCTCCGCAACACAAGGACTGCGCAACTACACGCGGTCGAGCCCTCAACCGATTGAGCAACAAGCGATGAGTGATGAAGGATTTAACGGTCTGAGAGTTTAGGGAGGCACGAAAGACGACATCAACTAAAAAGGAGTGGCATCTTAGTTTAGTATGTGTTGCGTGCAGTCTGTTTCTCGCAGGGGTGACAGGCATCTAGGGAGGGAGACGGTGTGCGAGTTCCGAGGTGGTCAAACGACGGGAACTTCGTTTTGCAAAACCCAGTCACAATGGATCAGCAAATATACGACTCCAAGGAAGCCCGAAGCATGTGATTGCCGTGTGATTACACTGGCTCCTTCCAGGTCGTGGCTGGCGCACTTTTAAAAGTTCAATCCCAAAACTTCCGCGGAGTCTTGAAACTTCAGGCACACATCCGTCTTCGACAAGCCGACTGCAGAGCCGCGCAGGCTGGGGCCTCAACGTCTAGGGGTGTAGTAGCGGTCGTCTTGAATCCTTGCGGCCTGTTTAAAGTCTCATGCTGTCAGCGTCAAGTTAGGTAAGTACATGGTTGCCAGTTTTGATTTCATAACATGCAAGAGTGCGGCGAGGTAGCCTGGCATCTAAAAACATATAGGGGTTGGATGCGGCAAAATCCAATTTCATTTCATCATTTCCTCGTGGAGGATCTTGTTTTTTGGGCCCCTGTGGCTGTCTGCCGTTGTGTTTCGTGTATGTTGTTGGCGCCGGTGGNATGCGGCAAAATCCAATTTCATTTCATCATTTCCTCGTGGAGGATCTTGTTTTTTGGGCCCCTGTGGCTGTCTGCCGTTGTGTTTCGTGTATGTTGTTGGCGCCGGTGGAAAGGTGAACACAAGAAGTCTTATGTCAATAGATGGTCAGTTCGGGGCGTAAGCCGGACAGGATGTACATTTTCTGAGTAGATTGAAGTCGGACCTGCCCAGATTGGGCTTACTTGTATCCCCGGCAGGTGTTCATCATATTTAGACTCGCGTAGGAATTCCACCCAGTCCCACAAAGTGCCCATTTATATCAATCCAATGATGAGGATGAACTAGAACTTCCACCAAGTTGTACGTAGAGTATCTAGACACGTAATTCAGCAAGTCATTTTTCGGCACAAATCCAAAAACATGCTAGTGCCTGGACGTATGCTTAGTTTTGCATGACACAGTTGGAGATTGTTAGACTATCTTTAGTCCCACGTAAGCTCAAAATCAAGACATGCAAGTTTCATCGGGACATCCGAAATCATAGTATGTAAGACCTGATGACCTGATAACAGCTCATGTAGGCTTCCGCACTTTGGGTCCAGTAGATCTGTAGAGGACCCACCGGACCTGATTCTCAAGGTTCTGCTCATTCAGGACAATATGTGTGACTTCAGACTCTAGAAAAACTTCAGGCCAATAAGCGCGCAGCAGTGGCGGACAACCGCGCGAACGAAGCCAGGGCCTCAAAGTCCAGGGGTGTAGCAGCGGTCGTCTTGAATCGCTGCGGCCTGTGTAAAGTCTCATGCTGTCAGCATCAAGTTAGGTAAGTACGGTGCAGCGCGCCAACCGACGCGCCAAGATGGTTGCAGAGATCATGTTGAAGGCCCCTCGGCCGAGATTTCGGATCCTTTACTCCCAACCGGCGGCGCTTGTCATGTCAGGTGGTGCAAAGCTGAGACTTGGTCGCATCTCATACAGGTACAAGGCAGACTCAGTGGCGGCTCAGTGGCGGGTTTGCAGCACTTCAGGCGAAGCACTTGCCAGAAAATGCAAAGAGCAGCTCCGCCGCCAGGCAAGCGTCCGTGCATAAGGATGCAGCAGGATGAGCAGCAGTTCTTTAGTTTTGGCAGGCAAACAAAGACTACAAAGCCAGAGTCNATGCAAAGAGCAGCTCCGCCGCCAGGCAAGCGTCCGTGCATAAGGATGCAGCAGGATGAGCAGCAGTTCTTTAGTTTTGGCAGGCAAACAAAGACTACAAAGCCAGAGTCAAGGCCATGTCACCGTCATTAGTAGTCACCGGTCCTTAAGACTTAAGACGTCTGACCTGCGCTTGAAAGGCACAGCGAAAACGCGGTGTTTGGTGCGGCCCTGAGCCTGGACTTCATCTTGCACGCAGCCGGATCAGACCTTTGTGCCGAAGAACCCTTGACTGCTGAAACACAATTTCTTGCCGGGCTGAACATAGCCGCCGAAAAGCGACCTTCCCGCCAATTGTGTCACCCTTGGTGCGTATGCAGCTGTACCGGAACAAGAGTCGCAGCAGGAAGCACGCGAACAAATAATGGGAAGCCTCCCCAGGGCCTTTATTGTTTTTTTTCCGCGCGCGCCCCCCCCTCGGCCAGTATTATTTTTATTTTCCTTCTCTTCTTTCAAGACAGCATGAAAATAATAATAATGCTTCTGTGGGGGGGGTTCCCTTCCCTCCCTTGCCCGATCCCTAAACATAATGCATACCACTTTGGGGGTGGAGGGCCAAAAAAAACACATACTCCCTCCCCTCCCCCTCCCCTCTCCCCTCCCCTCCCCTCCCCTCCTCTCGCCCCCTGCCTGTTAGTGTACATGGTCATTGTCAGGCATGCCTTTGTATTGCCTCTATAGTGCATATTCACTATGCCTGCATTGGCTCAAGGCTGAAGCCTGGCTCAAGTGTCACAAGGAGATTGACACATGCTAGAATCCACAGCAAAAGGATTCTGTCCGAGGGATTGCATTCGCAAGCTGATTGTATACTTGCTGATTGATTCATTTATTGATTTGACTATTTATTGCATTCCGGACGAGTTGTCAAACGAACTTTGAATTTTGCATGGTAGCGGAGCCCTGCGGCGAAACCCAGGGCACCCGATCGTTGTAGCAGATTTTCCATAGCAGGAGATCATTGTGAAGAACTATGCTCAAGGAAGTGAGTTTGACGCCTCCATTGCCATTCGGAGGTGAGCTAGAGAATTGGGAAGACTGGTCTTGGCAGTTTCAACTGTACATTGAGATTCATCATCCTATTGCTCTCAAAGTCATGGTAACTATTGAGGAATCTGGCGAACCCCTCAGTAATTGTACTCTAGGATCGTTTGTTGACGAAGAGCACACGATTGAGGATTTGCTTGATCTCTCGAAGCGATTGCACTACTTGTTGGTGCAGGTTACTATTGGCACAGCTCTTGACACAGTCAGATCGATTGACAAAGGGAACGGGTTTGAGGCATGGAGATTGCTACATGAAATGTTCTCGTTGAGGAGAGTCAGAGGCATTGAACTTCTCAATTGCCTTGTGAATCATGAATTTCGAGAAGATCACATTGAAGATGACTTGTCAGCGTTCATTCTTTTGGTTAGGAAATATGAGGAAGCGATTGGATCAATTGCCCTGCTTGTCAACAAGACTGAAGTTACATTGAAAGGATTCCTGAGGTTCCGGCAGAGCTCTATCCAAGACATTTGACCAGACATTGATCGCGCTAACACAACATGTCAGAAGTCACAGAGTGATTGCATGTAGGAGTGAACGTCACAAGTTTGATTGCATTCTTACGTCGCCAGACATGTTCAGCGTTGGTTGTTTCACAGAAGAGAAAGACGAGATTGGAGACAGGAAGCAAGAGATTGAGTGTACGGCACCAGAACAGGAAGTTGGAAAGAATCACAGAGATTGTGAGGAAGGAAAAGAAAAACGAGGAAAGGAAGAAGAGGAAGGAAGCCAGGAGATTGACAACACAAGCGACATGGATGGATTGTCCACGGAGTATGAAAGTGAAGGGACTGATGAGTTTCAGGATTGCGATGGAAAGGAGTCTGAAGATTGGACATTAGAGACAGCAGAAACCGATTGTGGCCACCAGATGGTGAGGAATTTTTCCTCGCGCTGTATTGGAAGGAGAACGGAGATTGAACAGAGAGAACAAAGTGGAAGAATCAAAGAGGAACAGAAAGAGTTGGAAGAGAACATTGTGCACGGACATCATGAGACTGAAGATTGCGCAGATGAAGACGACGGAAACACGTACGACTATGATCAGGATTGGTGCGCTCAGACAGTGTCATTTCAGACTGCTGCTTGTGAATGTCATTATGATTTGGATTTGTGTTGCTGGTCATTAGGGCTTAGCACATCACCCCCTCCATTTTGTTTTTCACAGGAGTACGTTGCGTCATTGTCGAAGCAACATGAACTGGCTTCTACGATGACTTGTGACATTGTTTCGAAGTGCTCATACGAGGTTGCCTCCATTGTTTCACACTTCACAGAGACATCTTCATTGCATTGGCAACGCAACGAGGCATCTGTTATTGAAAGCTGCTCGTTCTTTAAGAACTGTTCAGAGTTCATCTCGTTTCACAGACCATTGCGTTTCATTATGATCCTCTTTACGGTCATTCTCTCATTCGCGGTGTTAAACAATTGCGATTACGTTTCGACTGGAACCATTGTTTCGTTTCGACATGACTCGATTACGAACACATTCATTAACCGCGGACATCCTGCATCTCCTTCATTTGAGTCTTTGGAAGTTGCTGGCATTGAGGACTTTGGCGAGGCTCCATGGTACGTTGAACCTCATTGCATATCACAAGCTCTTCCGAACCCTGAGCCTTGTTCAGCGCAAGTGCAGATATTGACACGCGCGCTTGTGAGCATGTCGCTTGTAGATTGCTCCCAGACACTGACTGTTGGCCTGACAGCAAAGGACAAGACACGTTCTCTGTCTAGCCATTGGTGTTCTAGAACATACTATCAAGAGCGTCATGAGATTGCTTCTCACTATGGTTGTTGCCCTGGCATCAACATTGGAGAAAGAGATTCACGATATGCGCTTGTTGCATTGTCGACTTGGACACGTGACCGTGGCGTTGGACTGAAAGTCCTTGAGGAGATTACTACTGATTCTTATTGTCTCTTATTTTGTGGGCTTGAATTGTACTCTTGCCGATTCTGCGATTGTTCGTTGATTTGCCAACATTCTCGTTCTTACGTTTTATCAAAAGAGCCTGTGCGACTTTGGGACATTGTCGCGAACTCAGTTAGATTTGAGTGTACATCTACTTCAAAACCGTTAATTGAGTCGGATGTGACTCAAAACGCTTGTTGTCGGATTGATTGTGTGACACACAAGTTGGAGCTGAGAGAGTTGCAATTGATTTCACCTGTGGATCACCTTGCTCGTATTGGCAAACCAGGTAAGATTGACTTTTCAGTCATACCGCTTGGTCATTCTACTTGCTTGCACTTTGATTTGACGGCTTTGGCTATTCAGCAACTGTTGATTCTGTCATTGAAATGTGCGTTGCATTTTGTCGTCGACGTCTCCAGCCGAGGAACCGAGTATTGTATTGACGATTGTACCTGGGTTCGAAGAACCGAGGATTGCAGCCATCATTACTGCATTGATTGCTCGTTTTCTTGCTGTATTGAGATCGGCGTTGTGATTGATAAGTTTGATCTTGCTGTTTATATTGGTCTCGTTGCTCACTTTGAGGAGATTCAGAACCCTGAGCCAGTGAGACTTCATTCAGATTGCTTGCCCTTCTTTAAACAGATTGCGCGGATGATGTCCTGGAAAACATTGGCAAGGAATATCACCATCTGCCTTGAGATTGCGATGATTCAAAGCATGCACATCGGGATTGTGCGGCTGTTCGACATCAACGACATTTCAGGAAATTGGTCTGGCCGCCTGCAGTACTTGGACCGTTTTGGTTCTGATTGGCATTTTTCGGGATCAATATCAGAGCCATTGGTTAGAAAACCAAGATTTCCCATCCTGAAGACTGGCACTGTGGACAACACCTTTATTACGCTCGATTGTTGTGTGCAAAGTTGTCTTCAGTATTTGTGCTTATTGCCACACGAAGGAACCGCTCACATTGACAGGTTGAGATCACAGTTGATCTCGGTCCGATTGATTTGTGACGGCGCAGTCAGTATTGGCATTGGTACATGACTATGTGTCTCTGCAGAGATGGACCGGTGACTCATTGTCAGTTGGATGCTCATTGAGACAAGCGATCAGGACTCTGCCTGTTCGAATGGTTTGTCTGTCATGTAAACAGCCACTCCGATTGTCGGAGCAGTTACTCCGATGGGTGTCACCGAACATTGACTGTATCTGCGTTGCAAAGGTCCTTTCTGTTGTCACTTCTTTGAACAGTGATGATTGTGACAATTTGGTGCTATCAGCATGGAGCGCTCATTGCGATGAGATTTACAATTTGCATGACGACTGCTTGACCGTTGCTCAGGTTCTCGGATTGCGACACCTTGAGTCTTCTGTTGATTTGTCCTATGATCGTACCATTGAGACCTTCCCTTACGTTCAGGATTGTCCTAATCATTGTGCGTGTGATGTTCTTACGATCGGTTCTCCAAAGGATGCTCAGTTACCTCGATTGACCAGCATTGGTTTACCATCACTGACTGATTGGAGCTCCAGTGACGCAAGAACTTCTCACCTTTGCATGACATTGGGAGAACACGACGGATCTTGACTATTGTGCATCGTTGTCAGGATAGGTTCACTGAGCTCGTCACTCAATCGACGATATCCAGAATCGTCAGATACATTCGCTTGTACGGAAGACAGATTGTTTCAATCACTTTTGTCAGAGTTGCTCAGATATCTTCATGGTGCAAGATTGTGCCTGATCGGACACGTCCGTGTCCCAGATGCATTGAGCGATGTTGTCAAAGGCATCGCTAGACTCACATCTTCAGAGAACATTGGTTACACCAGTCACATCAGCAAGATCGTTCGACATTGTGCCTTCTTACCTCAGTATCTTGACACCTTGTCGCATGTTACTGTTGAAGATTGCGCCTACTTTGAGCACGTTGATAACTTTCGGCATCTTGACTTGATTGTCTTGATCTTCCGTCTTGTACATACTTCGAGCTTGCTTGTCGATCACATTGGCTTCTGTCTGTCTTGATGCTGACATTACCGGCATTTGTCATTGAGATCCGCTCTCACGTCGGATGAATTCGCACATGAGAACATGACATCACTTGTGATTATCGCTGAGATTGTCACGCTTGGCAAGCTTTGTCACGATCGGCCTACCTCGTTGCAGTTGAGCCAGATGGCGATTGACGGCTGTACTTATACCGACATGACCTCAGAACGATTGAGGAATTCAGAAGTCATTGCCACATGCTGAGTTTCAGTAGTTGCCGTGAGAAAGCGAGCTACTGTCTGAAGCATTGTGTGACAGATCCGAAGGAGTTGATCCTTTTGATTGCCGTGATTGACAGTTGTATCAAATACTTTCTATTGTTCCGACTTGACTTCGAGATCCTTGATGGCTTTGCCATTGAGTTGAGCTTGGTTCGGTTGATCCCCTCAAACAGAAAAGCCCCAGAAACCAAACAAAGATTGTTTCATCAACTCTTTTGAATTCATTTGATGGTTTCATTTGAGGGACCGTCTATCATGCACGTTCGATTGCGATTGCTGCCAAGGTCTGGACCTCAGATCGCATGTCAGTCCAAAGAAAGAAGAGAATTGAGAGAATTGATTGACGTCTGCAAGTGCATGTGCACGTTCTTTATCATTGTGTTTCAAGGTGAGGCAGGAGTCCCAGGAAGGATTAGGATTGGAGGAGTTGGCAGGATTGTACATAAAGTCTGGAGTGCATGTATTGTGATTTTGCTGTATCTCATTGTTTGCTTTCGAATGCGATTGCTCTAGCAATTGGTCAGTGATCACCGGATTGCTTCATCTCGCTCCATTGCACATTGCAATCATGGCTAACCCCGCCGCTCCGATGTCCATGGCGATAGAACCGGCAAACATTGCCGACAGATACCCAGGTGCTGACCCATTGGACATTCTTCATCAGGTGCGTGCTGCAATTGACAGCCAAACGCATGCGCCTGGAAATCCATCCAGATTGTCGGAGTCCCAGATTCACCGAGAAATATTGACTTGCTCCACGCTATTGTGGGCTCACCTGACTTCGATTGAGAGTATTCTCGAATTGAGGTAGTGGAAAACCGCAGTTCAAGACGTTATGTTTGTCATTGACAATTACGTTTATCTTGGATTGGGAAACATTGCTGCCCTCGATACAACACGCATATTGGAGACTTCATTGATGCCCGCGCAAATGTTCATTGGAATATGTCGCCAATTGACTCGATTGTCACCTGTGCTTCCTACGATTGAGTCCGTCCCATTGGGATGGTTGTGTGCCAACCGCTATTGCAGATGGGCTTCAAGGAGCCTGTGGATTGAGCGCCCATGGCTTTCTCAGATTGCTCGACATTGGTCGATCGGCTATTAGATCGAACGTCGATGCTGGAGGATTGCCATTGCCAGTCAAATTGGACTTGTCGAGCTTGTCGAGTTTGATCTACGACTCTGGATTGGAGTCCTTCCACGCATTGCGCCAGGTATTCACCACTGGTGTGAGCATTGTCACTTTTAACCCAATTGACTCGGTCGAGAATGAAACATTGGCCGAGATGTATTGCTCTCCCAGCAAGCATTGCAGATTCATTTGCAAATGGATTCCCGACAGCAATTCCGTTTCCACTTGGTCAGTTGAACATTTGCCTGAACATTGAGTCGGCATTGAGAAAGATGAGCCATTGGCACCGTCAAGGGTGCTTTGGGAACCTACATTGTCGGGAGGACACCGCCATATTGGTTTTCCGCCCATTGCAGAACCACCTGGCAACAGAATTGCGAAGACCAAACGGAAGAGGTGGCTATGCCAATTTTCACAATTGTGCATTCATTGGGTCTTCCTGGTGCCTGACCATTGACTCGTCAGATGATTTGACACGGACATTGCCACGACCTTGCCAAAGCACAACAATTGTGCTGAGGTTGGAAAGATTGTCGGTCAGAGCAATGACCAACAGTGTCCATAATGCTTCGTTTGCTCATTGGTTGCCCGGCGAGAGCATTCACAGGCATTGTGCATTCCTGCTGAGCATGAACCCGGTAGATGGCCTACCAGAATTGGCTCTATTGAACGATGATCTTCAGGAAATTGACCACCAGTCCATTCTGGAACATGTCAGTGATGCATTGAACGATCGGAAACGCAAATCTGCCGCTGCCACGAGCATTGACCACGGAGATCTGTGAGATTTTCAGCTGATTTTGATGAGGCATTGGTTGGAAACACGTTGCTCGGATTGAGCACCAGCACAACCTCTTTTCTGCGATTGCTGTATCCAGCCCAATCTGCGTTGTCAGTGAACCGACGGAACATTATTTTCCTGGATGACGACTGGCTCGCACTGTACAGAAGCTGAATTGCTGCATCTTTTCAGACAAAACGTACCGATTGACCTAATTGATGGACAAGATCGGCACAGGATTCCATTGCGCAGCACTCTTCTTGAACACTTGAAGTGCGATTGTCTTTCTTGAAATTGTTTGAATTGTACTATTGATATGATTCTTATGTGATTGTCGACAAAATTGTCACAATCAAGGGACCGTGTTAGTGTACATGGTCATTGTCAGGCATGCCTTTGTATTGCCTCTGTAGTGCATATTCACTATGCCTGCATTGGCTCAAGGCTCAAGCCTGGCTCAAGTGTCACAAGGAGATGGACACATGCTAGAATCCACAGCAAAAGGATTCTGTCCGAGGAATTGCATTCGCAAGCTGATTGTATACTTGCTGATTGATTCATATATTGATTTGACTATTTGCAACAGGCATAGATATATGCAAGTGATACGTGAGACGCACTCGTGACGAGGAACGAGTTACGACCGTGTGTGCTAGGCCGTCTATCCCTACTACTATTCCGAGATATCGAAGGTATCTCGGCTAGAACGAAGTTCGTCGCTATCGTCGCTCGANCGACAGGATACCATGTTGCTCTGTGCAGTACATGTCTGGAGAGCAGGATAGCCTGACTTGAAATGGCTACTGATGTGAATCCACGTGGCCATTTTGGATAAGTCCCCCAAGGGGGGGTAGTAATTTTGAAGTACCCACCCTCCCAACCCTGAGAGAATTGGCTAGCCAAAGGCTAGAGTCGATCTCCAGGCTAACTGGGATATTTGCCACATCCATGAAAAAGAGAGAATGCGTCCGCNTTGTTTGCTCCGTCCGTCGTCGCTCGGCTAGTCGCGTCGATTATTCCTACGTACGCTATCGTCCCTTGGCGGTGTCCTGGGGATGGCGGTGGGCATTTTGGGATAGGCCTAGTGCACAGTAAATGCACCTGGATGTGTAACATCAGTGTTTCAACCAGGCACAAATTTAAAAACACGTAAACTGCATTGCCGTGGAGTCGGCAGTCTATATTGCCTGTTATTGCCCAAGCGAATTAAGAGCGGAGTGATTGAGCTACTAATGTGACTTGTGAGAACTGTACTTCTCAAACCTGGAGACAGCTTGTTACAAAAGCAGAACGCGCACAAGAAACAAAAGCGGCTCTTCGTTCAAATCTCAGTTGTGAAAGATGCCCACACGGTCAGTTACCTCTCCAGAAGGAAAGCATACTGCACAAGATCGTGAAGTTTAACTCCACTTGACGCCAGCAATGGCTGCGTGCGGCGGAAAGAGTCGCATCTGATGAGTATCTTATCCAAAGATAAGTGTCTCATTGTTCTGTGGCAAGATATTAAGGAAGTCCCTTCTCCTGAGAAAAGCATCTTCCTTCTGAAATGAAATAAGGCTCAAGCTGGTTCCCTTCTCCTGAGAGAAGCTTTCCGTGAGACACTCAACTCACTTCAGTGTTGGAAAGAACTTATTCCAGATGCTCGACATCGCGATCCCAACCTCGATCACGGTCTCCACCATTCCACAGGAAGTTGTCATTCTCATAGATGACGGTGACCTGCCCATGGCGGACNTCGAAGATTCCGACTCGGAGTCAGAACCTAGTCAGTTCTTCCCCTTGCTCTTGCCTTTGGACTTGTCCTTGGACTTGCCCTTTGAAGACTCTTTGCCTTTGGAGGACTTGCCTCCTTTGTTCCCTTCTGTCTTGCCACCATGGGGTTGTGCGGGTTCTGGAGGACGTTGAGAACCAGATGAGGTTGCACCGGATGCTCCCTTTCCCTGTGGAAAGCATGCTCCTTGTGGTGCGTCAGCAGTGGGGCCGGATGTAGATCCACGCTGCTTGTTCATCTTCTGTCTCTCCTTCCTCCTTGCTGCCGCCTCCTGGACTGTATCGGATCCTGCCGCCAGTAAACTGATTTGCATGGATCTCCAACAAGACAAAAGGTAGGAGTCCTTCGTGGAGTTGAGCAACCACTCTGAGACCTGTATCTTGAACTCATTTTTGCTGGCAGGCTACTCTGCCCACTGGTCATCAGTCATACTGTGGCCCCACTCCAGAACAGTGGCTGTCATAGGGTCCAGACCAGGAAAAGTATTCCAGTCCGGTTGCTGACAGTCCCTGTAGTGTCGGCCTCCCAGTTGGTCTTCATACTGTTTGAGAAGACACAAACTATTCGCGGTGACATGTTGTGCCTTAGGGCAGCACAAGNCTCCGAATATGCCTCGAGGAGGTAATCGAGCAAAGACTGGTACATGCCGCCTCTGATATCCATCGACTCCTGTTTGCTGCCCATGGCCCTGTAGAGTGCCATGTTGGCGTCACCACCGACCTGGTAGTGAATACAATCTGCAAACATCGTGGCGAGGCATTCATGAGCGACAGAGACCTTTTTGGATGCAACGACGTTGTTCAAGTGGAACGCACATACTCGCACCCGGTCTGTACCAGCTCGGTCAAGAGCACGAGTGTAGGAGCTGTCGGGAAACTCTCCTCTGTTTCCCTGACCACCTTGGGGCAAAGTTTTACCATAGATGATCTCGACGATCATATAGGTAAGTAGCAGATGCGCATGAGCTTCCCCGACCAGTGTCGAGCCTGCTAAGCGCGTAAGACTGCTGCCCACTAGGTTGGTCCGACTTCCGATGAGGATGTCACCAGAGTTGTTCTGGATCGTCTGC